>SNQJ01S0055321.1:68119-78978 GCA_010110895.2 Picea sitchensis
TTAAAAAATAAGAAAAAAAAAAAAAAAAATAGAAGAAAGTGACACGGAAATCTTTTTAAATTTACTACATTAATCATACTAAGATGTGGTTTTTATAGAAAAATAAATAAATAATTAAGTAAACAATAATATACGATTTTTATGGAGAAATTATCCATTATTATATTTTTTTATAAATAATTTTTTTAAATAATTGTAATTACACGACTATTTTTAATTAATTTAATTATATTTTCCACACAATGTTAAACCTTACTCTACATTAACATGATACACTAAACCACTCTATAAGGGAAGATAACCTATAAATTGAATCTATGGTATGAGGGAAGAGAACTCAAACATTTAAACTTTTGACCTCCCCACGAGGGAGAAGAACCTATAAATTTAAACTACACTCGATTTCGATCTTGAAGAAAATTAAGAACTACACTTTGATTAGCTTCTAACAATGAGGTAAAGGTATTATGAGTATGTCAAGGTTTGGTATTGATTAGGGAGAGGGAACTAAAACATGTGCTTACGATAGGGGATTCTATTATTGTGATATATTATTTGCATCACATAATGTCTCAAAACCCAAGCATAGGTGGAAGAGTTTGAAGAAATATATATATATATTTTTTTGGTTAAATCCTACGTAAATATAACTTAAGTGCATATTTTTAAACTGATTTGTCAATTGAATTAGGAAAATGAGTGATGAAATTCAATCAGGGAGGAATGGTTTTCTATCCCTCTCATGATAATTCAATGATTAATTTATGACAATGCATCGTAATTCCAAATGTCAATTCATGTATGTGATCAAGGAGATGGACTTAAAGCCCCCATGGTGGCGCATGCTTTGTTATTACTCCCCACATGCATTAAACAATAGAGAAGAGATTTAGAACCAAGAAGTATGTTGAATGGGTCATTTCTTAAATGCTTAGAATGTTGGGTTGGCAGCTTTAGTAGCTTCTCTATCGCCAACACACCTGGTTATTGAAAGTGGTCAAGGTCTTTGGTTTCCAATCCGTCCACTCAAATGCTTGGTTGAGGAGAAACCTCATTTATTTTAGGCTTTCTAGGTGACAAAATTGTGTAATTCATGCATCTTGGCCTTGTTGTGAGTTCAATATAACCATGGCTAGTCATTGCATCATGTGTAATTTGGTAGATGTAAGGATGGGTGTAAGTGTGTGTGACCATTGGATTTTAGAAGTACATTGTGATTTCTTAATCGTCCAAAAGGTGGTCAAGGTGGCAGGGATAGAGTAGAAGTTTTTAGTGGAGAAGCAAGTCCAAAACCAACAAGCAATTGAAATGGCTCTCTAATTGTCAATGCTTCGAGAGAAGAAACATGAATTTGTTGATTTCATGTAATGATAGTCACCATTGAAGATATGAGGAATTAACAAATAACTAAACTCCGAGCATTCACTAATCTTTGGCATTGCAACTCATCTTCAACTACCAGCTTTACTATGCAATGATGTTCATCTCACATAAAGGAGGAAGTGTCTAAACATCATTGTCCATTCAAGCCAACCAAAAATTAAGTAATGAGAAAGCATAATGTAAAATCGTTGACAAACATGAACATGCAACCAACTGAGGGCGTCATGGACACCTATGTTAGCCTGAAAGAAGTAGCCCCTCAAGAGAAAAATATAATGTAACTTTATGTTTCATCATGTACTTTTTTTAGTAAACCAAAATATATTTACCAAATATATAAAAATAAGATTTGGGAAGGGTGGAGAAATCAAATTTTGGGAGAAAATTTTGACTTTTAAAATTTCAAGACCTTTGGATTGGGGTTAAATTCTCTAAATATTGTATTAATTTGTTATCAATCTCTTAAATACATATATTAATCGTTACTATTAAGAAAATGTTGAAATTAAAAGTCTGTAAGTTAAGTTATCTCAAGAGATGATTTTAACAACAAATGAATTTCATTTTCACAATTAATGAATTCCATTTTCAGAATTGTTGTTTAGCGTACCAAATATAATCAACAACTTGGCCTCTTGCTTCCTTTATTAGCGAGGAATAGAGCATGAGTACTATATTCAAGGTCATTATTGTTCGTGGTGGAAAACGTTCCACAACACACTTTAAAAAACAAATGAGTCGCTAATATCATGATCGAATAAACTAACCAACAAACGAATGTGTTATAGGTATATACTTATATTAGGATTAGGATTGTTGAATAATTTCATATTTATAATAATAGTGAAGTCTGTCCAGCATCTTACTTTAACTTAAGCAGAAGCCAGCATCTGCACCAGAACCGAAACTTCACCGAAAGCGAGGGGCGAAGGTAAATCTTGAACAGGAACCAGAACCGAAAAGGAAAGGGGAGAGCGAGTCAGCTCGATTTGATACTGGTCATCCATCGGGTCGATCTCTTCTATTGAACTTACCCACTTAGTGTGATCCTCCGTGAAAGATTAAGAAAGTAGTTCAAAGGCAGGAAATTGTCAGTGAGGAAGAACTCTTTCATAATAATAAGTGTTAAGTGTTTTTTTAAAGGGTGAATGAGAATGTCAAAGTGAGAGTTGAAGGTTGGAGATGTAAGATATGGTTAAAAAGAGTTTGTGTTAACTTGTATGTTATAGAAGGGGTGACAAAGGAGTCATGATTGTTCATCTTAACCTCAAATCAATGTGGCAGTTGTAATTGAAGATCTTGTCCTAAATTATCTTTGATGGACTAGGACTCAAATCGCTTGGAGATTTCAGTAACAACCCCACTAAAAATATTAAACATATCAATTAGGCCCAAATTTATCACGTACTTTACAATTGTATTAAAAACTATCCATTTCCCTTTTAAAACTACTTTAACTTTTTAAAAGTGTGGTTATGAGGGCAATTTAGGTATTTTAATGTAATTGAACATGGTCGTCTTCTGAGTACAAAATAAAACATGATGAAAGTAGCCCTTGGCTTTGTGGAACGTTGTTACATGTGTCAGCGACAATGTTTATTTCTTTGTCAATTTGCTAGTGTCTTATCATAACCTCCCTACTTTGGATACTTGGTAGTTAGTCAATTAATGTATGAGGCCATCTTTTTGTAATCAGGCCCATTAGATAGTTAATGGGTAGTTCCTTAATGTAAAATGCCCTCTTTATTAAATAAGGTCCACTAGGAGGTTGGTACCATTAATGATCGGACCACAATGAGTAGGGGTTTTGCCATTAAGAAGTTATTTATAGAGCTAGATTGCTATGGAATGTTTTTGTCAATATTGTGATTGTAATTGGACCTTTTCTCATAAGAGGTTTCCCCCTCAAAAAGGGGCCATGAACATTGCTCTCCCTATTGGAAAATCATTAATAGAAGGGTTGTATTTTACATGTTTAATCTCATTATATCTTGTAACTACTTTTATGCACTTATATTTCTCTGAATATCTTGTTTGTGATTTAATTCTAAGGGTTAAGGATCACTACTAGTGGTATTAGAGCTCTTTCATGATCCAACATACACTCTCGAATAGTGTAAACATATGGTTAGTGTAGAATACATGTAGAAAGGACAAGTGGCGTCACCCAGTTAGACACCCTCGTAACCTTTGTTGCTACCCCTTTGAGTAATACTGCATCTAACATCACTTTTATATGGATTTCTCTTCCACATGCCCTCAAGTATATCAGAAACCCTTTATGTGCACTTGAAACTAGCCTTACATAAGCCTCTTGATTTTCCTATTGTTATAGTACATTGAGAACATCAGTCAAGGAGATTACTATCATAGTATGACTAAGGGTGATCTATCCTCCTTAGCTAGTGTCATGAATATTTGACCAAGTACTATTATTGGAAACCCTTTGATATATTAGAGAGTTATAGCACTTGACACTCCTTTGTCCTCATGATCTTGAAAATCCTAACCTCTTCAACACATGTAGCGGAATTCCTACATCTTTGGGTATAAAAGGAATTTGGGAATTTTGTTAGCAAATTAATACCCTTACCAACATAGTTTAAAAAATGTCTAGGTCCTACCAGGACCATAGTGAGAGACCTATCTCAAAATAATCCTTATGCGATGTTGATCACATTGGTACAACACTCCAATAACCTTTTTCAATGGACCCACCCATACTATTGTCAATGATCTATCTTCACAGACTCATTGCAAGGAGCTTATTGCATTGGTATAATTATCTAATAATCCATCTGTAGCAAGCTCAAGAATCTGGACATTATGGTCATGCACCTAACCACAAATTTGAACAAGATTGAGGACTTGGATAGCAAAGTCTCTATCCTCAACAATAGAGTTACCTACCTCAACACCATGCTCAATGAGAAGTTGGTTGTGATATTTAACTTGCTACAATTATCAAAGCCAAAGGAATTCAACTGTATATGGAGGTGTTGTTGGAAGGGAGTGACTCCTCCAATGGGGGAGGGTATCACATAGGGTCACACTTTTAGGATTAACAACACAATATGTGGCACATATATCCTAAATTCAATATGAATGAGTTTGTCATTTCGGATCCCACATGATGGGATACCTAGATAGAACAATACTTCTCCCTCCATGGTATTATGGGTGACATGATGAAACTTAGAGTAGGGGTACTATACTTGGATCAGAAATGATGGAAATGGTGGAAATGGCATAAGAAAACCTATGGGGGATAACTTTCTTGGAGTTAGTTTGTGAAATCNTACTTCTCCCTCCATGGTATTATGGGTGACATGATGAAACTTAGAGTAGGGGTACTATACTTGGATCAGAAATGATGGAAATGGTGGAAATGGCATAAGAAAACCTATGGGGGATAACTTTCTTGGAGTTAGTTTGTGAAATCCATCTATTCTTGTTTTGAATGAGGCATTCACTATTGGGACATCTAACCAAATTGTGCCAAATGGACACAATTATAAACATTATAACAGTCTTTTAGCAATAGGCAATCCAAATAGAGGGTCTAGCTGATTTGTTTTCAAAGAATGTTTCATGAGTGATTTCAAAGAGGAAATTAGAGCACAAGTCATGATGTAGTGCCAAACCACTTGGTTTGAGGCCTTTCAGAGAGCTTGGGAAGTAGAGATGGTGATCAAGACATAGGCCAAACAACCCTCTATGTGAAATCAACACAATTAAAAACATTACAATATTCTTTGAGCAATTGACAATACAAACAAAGGGCCTAATTGATTCTTTTTCGAAAGAGTGTTTCATTAGTGATTTCAAGGAGGAAATTAGAGCATAATTCATGATGCAATGCCTAGCCACTTGCTTTGAGGCCTCTCAAAGAGATTGGTAAGAAAAGATGGTAATAAATGCATAGGCCAAATGACCCTCTTCTATTCCATGCCCTTGCCCTTATCTAGCATCTCCATCCATTCCTCCCCTACTCCACTCTTGAGGGCTCAAACGTTGGCTCGAGAAGAAATCTTTGAACACCAACACCTCAAAATTTGCTACAATTGTGACGAGAGGTATTTTAGAGGGAAAAATGCAAGGAACAAAAATTGTTCAAATTGATGTGTCCCAGCCTACCCAACTTGAGGAAATTTATAAGGATGCCACCACAAAGCTAGAATTAACAAATCATACACCTCCTCCTCCAAAAGAATCCACCCTGGATCTGCCTAAGGAGGAACCCCAAATTTCCCTCAATTCTTTATTAATAAGTTCATCTCCCTACACCTTGAAGTTGATTGGATACATTATCCATTGTAAGGTGATTCTTTTAATTGATAGTGGCAACACCCACAATTATGTTCATCAACAAGTGGTAGAAGAAATTGTTTGTTATGTCCATGTAAAGCANATAAGTTCATCTCCCTACACCTTGAAGTTGATTGGATACATTATCCATTGTAAGGTGATTCTTTTAATTGATAGTGGCAACACCCACAATTATGTTCATCAACAAGTGGTAGAAGAAATTGTTTGTTATGTCCATGTAAAGCACGATTTTCAAATTATGATCGTTAATGGTAATATGATGAAGTGTGGTGGGAAGTGGGATAATTTGAAACTTCAAATGGGGGATTATCAACCCAAATCCCACATGTTTTCTATTGAAATGGGTGGTTGTGATGTGGTTCTAGGAGCTTAATAAAAATGGGTGGTTGTGATGTGGTTCTAGGAGATTAATAAAAATGGGTATGGTTACCATGGATTTCAAGGAATTATACATGAACTTCATTAAGGAGGGCCATAAACACACTCTCAAGGGGCTCATTCGTGGCTTCTCATAAATGATCAAATCCCATTGTATGGAAACACTATTGAAGAAAGGCCACTCTAGAATTATTTCCCAATTCTATTCCATCTAGGTTCTAAGCATGACAACATAGGAGATCCACCCTGATTTATAATTGATCCCGAGTAAGCATATTCAAGTATATGACACACCCCATGGATTACCCCCTTCACAAGGAGAGAATGATCACAATATTCCTTTGATTCCATACAATCAACCAACCAATGTGCATCCTTAACAACACTCTTTTTTTAAAAAGAATGAAATTGAAAGATTATTCAAGAATTACTAGAAGTAGTGGTCATTTGTCACATCACCAACCCTTACTCATCATTGATGGTCATGATATTGAAGAAATAAGGTAATTGGTGCACATGTCTATATTTCATTCTCTCAATAAGTCAAGACCATCAAAGACAAATTACCCATCTCAATTATTGATGATCTCTTGGATGAGCTTCATAGTGCTAATTTCTTCACTAAAGTAAACCTTTGCTCAGTATACCACCAAATAATAATGATGGAGTTGAAATTCCTAAGACAACCTTCTACACTCATGAATCCCATTATAAGTTTTCAGTGCTGTCTTTTCAATTTTTCAATGCTCCATCCACCTATGAAAGCCTCATGAATAAGATTTTGTGACGCTTCTTATGCAATTTGTTCTTGTATTCTTTGGTGATATCTTGATCTATAGAAAAACATGGGTTTCATGTGTGGAGCATGTTGATCGAGTCTTGCATCTCCTTAGTGACACCCAATTGTTCCTCAAACATTCCAAATGTGATTTTGGTGCTTCATAGAATGAATAATTGGGTCACATTGTAAGTAGGGATGTGGTGCAAGATGATCCCAAGAAAATTGTGGCTATGCAATATTAGTGACACCCAAATACATTGAAAATCTTAGTGGTTTCTTAGTGCTCACAAGTTATTGCAGGTAATTTGTGAAGAATTATGGATGAATAGAAACACCCTTAACCACCATACTAAAAAAGAATGCCTTTATAAAGGACAAGGTAGCAAATCATTCATTTTCTACCTTAAAGGAAGCCATTGTACTACCCTAGTCTTAGTTGTGCCAAACAAGGTCTATTCGGTTAAGGGATGGCATGTGACTTGGAGGAGAAAGATATGAATTAGGATAATTCCTATAGGTGAGATAGTTCTCCCAACATCCTTCAATCCTTTGGGGATCCGAGAGGTCACAAGTTCAACACCAAAGTGTGGTGAGTTGATGATAAATTCCCAACACCGTAGAATTTTATCAATCTTGAATAAGGGTATGGCCCCAATAGTGAGCTTATCTCTTTGTTATTTTGAGGTAGGTTGGAAAGGACTAGTCACAATACTGATTGAATTGGTAGATAGTGTTCAATTTTCAATGAGCTATGGCTCATGGATTTACTTTAAATTTTTTGTTTAGTTTTACTTGAACCATAACTACTACAACAAACCAATATCACAAGAAGAATAACCATGCACAAGAACACAAGAAGTATCTTGGGAAACCCTTCTTAAAAAGGGAAGAAAACCCAACCCATCCTTTGCTATATTCTTCAAGAGAAATACCTCCCACACCATCACCAAACCTGGCACACAAGAGGGTGTTGTAATTCTCATAATTTCAGATCACAACTTCTGAAATCATGAGATGAAAATATGATAAGTGTGTTTCCTCAATGGGGATTCACCTTTATTTATATAAGACTTATCACATCAAATGATGTTTCTATTGGAACAATAGGGAAGACCTCAATAACTCAAAATATAATTAATAATTACCATATTAATTATCTTTTACATTATGGTGGGGCCAACCTGTACCCTTTACATCACAAATAGGGTTACAGGTAAGTCTGACTCTTGGACAATATAGCAAGGGATCTCATACACCCACTAGTGCTCATCCACTAGGGGCACATCCATTTGTGCTCAACCACAGGTATTTCCACATCTCTATCTCACTTCGTCTCACAGGAGAACCACACTCACTAGTGCTCAACCACTAGGATCAGATTCACTTGTGCTTAGCCACATTCACATACAACTCAATAGATATTATTTTTCACTGTGTTACACATGAGAATCATCTGGAGTATCACATTATTACAACTCTCTTCTTAGAGGAGGCTAATACATCATTTCATCTATGTCTCGGAACGATGCACCCAAATCATGGGATTTTCCAAATGTTCACCTGTGCTCAGCCATATGCACGTCCAAATCATCGCATATTCTTTCTCACTGCGTAACACAGGAAAATCATCTGGAGTATCATCTCAACTCTCTGCACAGACGAGAACAATAAACCCAACACGTGGGCTCCTTCCCTTCTCAGGGGCACACAACATTCCATCTCCATCTCAGAGAGGAACCACACACCCAACTCATGGGACTCCTCACCCCACATAGGGGCACACAACGTTCCTTCTTCGTCTCAAAGAGGAACCACACACCCAACTCATGCGCTTTCTCTCAGGTTGACTCACTCGGTCTATGTTCTGGAGGATGTCTCACACAACTATAATCATCAACACTCCCTCTCAGCTAGGGAGGCATTCTCCACCAAGCCAAGTCTCTCATGTAAGTACTGGAACTTCATCTTGGTTGTAATCATCAACACCCCTCTCATCTAGGGAGTTAATATTCACCAAGCCAGTTTCTCACGGAATACTCGAACTTCGTATTGGCAAGCGGTTTGGTGAAGATATCTGCAATCTGATCATGTGTAGGAAGGTACTACACTTGTACTTCTTTCCTCTGCAACATGTCTTTGATATAATGATATTTTTGTCTCAATGTGTTTCGATCTCTCATGAAACGTCGGATTCTCAGAGAGCTTCACACAGCTCTGGTTATCACAAATAATAATAGGATCCATCTCATGATCAAATAAATATGTCAGAATCTTATGAAGCCACACTACTTCGCGCACTGGAACACTCAATGTTATATACTCTGCTTCTGTGGTACTCAAGGTCACAGAGCTTTGTTTCCTGTTGCACCAGGAAACCATGGAAAACTCCAAGGTAAAAAAACAACCGGATGTGCTCTTCTGGTCCATTGTACTCTTTGTTCAATCTGTATCGACATATCCCTGCAAAATCAAGTTCACACTAGAGGCATATCTCAGGCCATATTCGATTGTGCCTCGTATATCTCAATACATGCTTTACTGCTATCCAGTGAGTTTGTCTCAACTGACTCATGAATTGACTAAGCACATTCACTGCATAGAATAGATCAGGTTTGGTGTTAACCAGATACATAAATGATTCAATCAGTTGTCGGTACACATGTGGATCAATCTCGTCTGAATCATCATCATTTATTTTTCATCAAATCCATCACCATCGGTGTAGACATTGATTTGCATTATGTCATACTAAACTTATTTAATATCCCCATTGTATATTTTCCTTGACTTAGGAAAAGTCTCATTGGTCCTCTGTCATACTTCTTGTCCCAAGAAGTAGTGCATCATACCCAGATCCTTCATCTTGAAATCAAAACTCAAGGGTTGCTTGTATCCAACAATACGACTTCCTGAATAAGTCATCAAAATCAAGATCTCGTCACCAACAATGTAATAGTATAGGTCTGGATCGGAAACAATATTGCTGAAACCCAAACTCATCAAGAATCCATCTATCTGATGAAATTTCCAACTCATGGATGGTAGTACAGATGGAAGTGCATTGGGCTACTATATCAATATGTCTCATCATAGTTCACTCCCTCTACTTGTGAGAATCCTCAGACTACAAGCCTCATTTTGTATTTCTCGACACTTCCATCAGTTGCATGTCTTTCTGCCTCTTGCAGAGTTTGTCAAGCCCAGACATGCCTTTTATGGCCTAGTGTAATGTCCTTGGGAATTCAACTGGAACAACTGGATCAATTGTATCAATGGCTATATCCCTTTGGACTATTGAAGAGGAAGAAGGTATTGTCTCTCTTTATCAATTAGTTTGACTCCTTATGAGTCAAGTGAATCCCTCTGAATTCTGAAGGATAAGCATCTTCCTTTGATGTTAACCTACCTGGAACAAGAAAACAAACGAAAGGAAACAAGACAAGAATATCTCCTAGAGGAGATTCATGAGTACATCTCTAGAATCAAAACATTTGTTGTCACAGCTACAACACCTACTTGTAATGTAGCAACCTTAGAAATGTAGGTTATATGCATGATAATTTAAAACAATCAAACCTGGAGTCTTCACTTCTAGTGTGTTGTTCTTTTGAATGCACTGAGATCCCTCTGGGTCCATGATTTTCCCCAAGGGTTTCTTCCTCTTGTAGGTACCCTTATGATAGTGATGCAAATAATATATATACAAGTGCATACCTGAGAGTGTACACCAATGGAGATTCTGCTTATTTTTCAGTGTCATGATAATCAATGACATTCCTCGCTTATTTTCCTTGTAGCCACCCATACCATACAAGTCTCTGATGAAGTCTGCATCAACCTTTACTATTGTAGTTGGGGTGGATTTGTCCTTTGTGTTGGTTGTGGAGCCTGATTATCTTCCTGATTTAGAGGTCTTTTACTTTCAGCCGTGTTTATACCCCATGAAGTATCTACACCCCAGAAGTATGTACACTCTTCCACGCGGGGG
>SNQJ01S0055322.1:0-35850 GCA_010110895.2 Picea sitchensis
CCGAAGAGTCGGAGAGAATCGGGAATCGGGGTTCCCGGAGACAAGATATTTGTGCACAAGGAAATCGCGACACGCGATTCTCCGATACAATCAGGACCGTCCATCATTTGAGGAACGCGTGTCAGTGGATCTAACATAGTCGGGGTTCGGCATATCGGGGTTTACGAATGCAAGGAACTCTTTCCATACGGAATCGCGAACCGCGAAACCCCGATGAGTGGGAGCCAGCTGTCAAACCCACTAGCGGAGGAGGACGGAGCTGTAGGAAGGACGCGTGTCAAGCACCCGGAGAGAATCGGGAATCGGGATACTGCGGGTCCCGTAGACATGGGTCTTGTGATATGGGAAACCCCGTAGCCCCGATGGGAGGTTATACGGCGGTGGTCTTATGGTAAGTGGTCACATAGATTACTGTATAGCATAGAGGGCTAATGCGTTAGGAGCATATCGGGGATCAGAGAACTGCGAGTTCTGAGAACTCGTGAATTACGACAACGGAAATCCCGAAACTCCGATAGGAGTAGCCCGTACAGAAGGTAAGACCACGGTCGTAAAGGCAGTAAACCATAGGCTTGGCCTGGGGACTTAATGCGTAAGGAGCACATCGGGATTTGGAGGATCGCGAGTCATGGGGGTGAATGAGTTTTGACCTTAGAAACCCTGAATCCCGATAGTGAACCAGGGATTGGCATTTCGCTAAGGCAGGTTTGTGGGAAATTAACCCAAAAATTTTAAATTATGATAGTGGATGTGTTACAAGACTATTTTCCATCCTTGACAGTTGCCTGCCTTGGATTGTGCTGGAGATTGGCTTCCTGCAACATATGTACGACTCACCTCATTGATGGCCTGTTGATGGGCAGGGTGCTTGTGCAGAGGATTCCTACTTTTAGAACCATGGCCATTTCCTCCTTGAAGCAATCCACAAGCTTGGGATCTAACACTTCATGCAATCCGTTATTTTTCTCTATTTTATTGCACACCCACTTCACAAGATCTTTGCTCTCTCCAAATTTTGGATCTGTTGGTTGCCTGCCGGTCACCAACTCCAAGATCACCACTCCAAAACTATAGATGTCACTTTTTTCATTCACTTTGAGTGTGTAGGTGTATTCTGCACAATGCAAGATGTAAATTTGTCAAAAACTCCGATGAACTAATTCAAAATCTAAAGAAAAGCCAGATTAGCATAAGATTGGCTTCCTATTCGATTTGCAAAGATAGCTCTACAAAACCAATTCAAATAGAAACATCAAACAAATTGAATCGCAGGTGACAAAATAATCACATAATAAGAAACAACGTCCTCAACCAAAAAAAAGGGTAAGAATTGTATTAAAAGCAGGACACTTCACACCAATGTTCACGGAAACCCAATACCCCAACATCAATATCAAGGACAGAGTGAAGCAATCAGTGCACAATAGTGTTGGAATTCAAGGTTTGTCCATCAAATACGATTATATTTATAGCAGTACCTTGTTAATTTAGTGAATTTTAACCTGTAGAATGTTTTACAAATTTCAACCCTCATACAAAATTCAAACAAGTAGGAAAAACAGTAAGCAGTTCCGCTAAATAAAATAAGTACAAGAAGAACCCTGTATTCGGGAATAGAATAAGCAAAAAATGAAACTCACATTTGGCAATTAAACAAGCACAAGATCAAGTCAGACCAAGACAAGATGAACCTTATACATGGACAAAACACAACAATATCAGGCTTGACGTTAGAAAGAACTCTAGCAGAATTTGGAAAAACAAGTAGGATCACGTAGAATTTGGGAAACAAGAGGAATCAATTTTACAATTTTGTGACAATAAGGCTCAGATCTTTTTCTTTATGCTTTTGCTAGAATGATGCTTAGTACATATATCTACCTACACAACCACGTAAACGAAGTGATTCTGAAATAAGACGGATCTTTTTCCATTTCTGAAATAAGCACATCGGGGACTTGGCCTGGGGACTGATTATGCTTATGGCATTTCTGTGCTTATATAAAGAAAGTAGGCCGAGTGATTGCGACTAGCTTATCACAATCTTTTCTTATAGCTAATAACTTAGTTAAACATTACTGGATTCATCACACACAATAATAAGAAGCAGCCCAATAAAGAGCAATATCATAATCACTTAGTTCAACATCGCTGGAAACATCACACATAATAATAAGCAGCCAAAATAAAGAGTAATATCCTGAATTCCAGGGAGTGGAGTCGTAAAAAAACATTTACTTGATCGCTATTTAAGGAAGTTAGTACTTTTTAACTCACCATAGCAAAACCAGGGTTAACATGGATAGATGGATCTGTACATACCGTTGATTATGGATCCCCTATTTGGGATGTAGAGTGGACAACACCGGAAAGCATCTAAATCATACACCAAGCCTTGCGAAGCCATAATGAAATTGGATTTAAAAAAACAACATCAAATGCAGGGTTAAAAACGTATACACATCAAGATCATCACAACAAATGTGAAAACAAGCATATCTTAAGTTCATGCACAAAGGTCGACATTAAAATCATGGGTACAAAGTACCCAAGCATCTGCATGACAAGTCTGGCATAACTTATGAGAGAAATTGTTAAGAAAGCAAAGTAGTGTTGAACTTTGAGTCTCACAAGCTCAAGATCAAAATTAAAGCAAAGCACAAGATCATTTGAATGAAATGAAGTCAAGATTAGAGGGGAATTCAAGCACCATATAGAATTCTTTTACAATCAACAGTACAAACAGATTAGAGGGGAATTCAAGCACTATATAGAATTCTTTTACAATCAATAGTACAAACCTAGCGCTATGTAGCCATAAGAACCGACAATTGCAATCATAGAATCAGTCTCGTTGCCACCAGTGTGCATAATCTTCGCAACGCCAAAATATGCAACATAAGCCCCATAATCATCATCCAGCAAAATATGGTTAGATTTCACATCTCTGTGAACAATGGGTGGTTCACAATCATGATGAAGATATGCCAAGCCCTGAGCTGCTTCAAGGGAAATCTTGTTGGGCTACTCAAGAACACTGAACTTAGGCCCATGAAGCAGATCCCCCAGGCTTCCATTAGGCATGTACTCATAGACCAATAGATTAGAGTAGCTATTACTACAACAACACCATAGCTTTACGATGTTCTTATGCCTGATATTTCCCAATGTGTCCACCTCTGCTTTGAAATCATTGTCATTGGAAGCATCGTTTTTAGCACTGCTCCAAAGCCTCTTAATGGCTACTAATTCACCATTTCTCAACGTAGCCTTGTAAACCTTACCGGGTCCACCGCTTCCAATCACGTTAACTTCATCCAAGCAATCCAGAACCTCATATTCACTGAAGCCCAGACTGTGAAATGAAGTTAGCATCTAGGAAGGTTTGTCTACAAACTTTTTCCTCTATGCATTTGCAAAGCTTTGATACCTTTTGTAAAACCACGCAAGTCCAAGGACGAAAATAATTAGAGACAACACAAACAAGCAATGAAGCAACCGCCACCAAGTCCTGCGCTTAGCTATTTCACTGTGTTCTTCAGAACATGACTTCATGCCGTTAAAGGCCTCCCGGCTACATAACTCAGGATTTCCCAAAAAGCTCTTTTCATAGACGAGATTCTCAAAAGAAGGAACTGTACCGGACAAATGGTTTTCCGAGACATTGAACGTATTTAGCTTCAGATTCCCGAGCTCGAAAGGAATCGAATCGACCCAGTGAGAAGATTGTCTGAAAGGTCCAAATAATTAAGCACTAACAAAGTGTCGAAATTCGTAGGTATAGAACAAGAGATTTGGTTTTTTGAAAGATCGATCTCCCCAAGCTGCTTGCAAGAGCCAATTTCAGCAAGAAGCTCTCCACTTAGCTGGTTATTGCTAAGGTCCAACTTTTCGAGCTGTTGCAGTTTCCCCAAGATCGGAGGCAAAGCACCTGACAGTAAATTACTGTTGGTGATTATCTCACGGAGGTAGGTTGTGCAGTTCGCCGATTTTTGTAGGAAGGATGCCCGTAAATTTATTACTGACAAGGGCTACAGTGACAGTCGTCGACTGCCAAACGACAGGAGGAGGAGGATACTGACAAGGGATTTAATCTGCAGTGCATCGACTGCAGTGACATGTCAGGAACTCGACATCCACATCAACTGCAGTGACATTTCAGGACCCACCGTCTGCTCGGCAGTAAGACATTCGTTTCAATAGCGAATAGGATTTTGTCAAAAAGGATTTTAAATAATTGAAATAAAAAAAAAAATTCATTGCTAAAGTATGACATTGGAAAAGTATACAATTTTTTGGTCAAATGAATAGATTAATATATAGTCAAGGGCGAAATATACCAGCCTATCAGCAGGTATAATAAGGGTGTCTATATTCCAAATTCGAAATGAGGAAGGAAAATGTATGCAAAAGGCAGGATTGTTATACTGCTGGAAATAACTATCAACCGTTGAGAATTATCGCTCTTCACTATTTGTATTTGTGTGTATTTGCAGAAGACTTCTCGATAGGGCACATAGAAAAGGCTTGTGGGCTCGTGATCGTGATATTCGCTTACAACTAAAGGAGTTGGAGGGGTTTGTATTGGGTAAAGGCTTGTGGGGTCGCTGTGACTCCAACTCCTTCACTCTCCAGGCATAAATTTTGAGGCAGTCCTTATTCTCTGAGTCCAAAATTCTTCTCGGATCCAATTCCAAAGCTCATGTATGAAAACAACGTTACAAAATGGGATTTGATATAGTAAAGGCCCGTCACAAGCGAGAGGAAAACATGGAGCAGATTCGAAATTCTAATCGGGAGGAAAGTCTATGGAAAAAACAAAGAGAAGAGGAAAACATGGAGCATATTCGAAATTTTAATCGGGAGGAAAGTCTATGGAAAAAACAAAGAGAAGTTGTTGCGTCTACCCCCAATAATGACCCCTCAAAGGTGAATCCTCTTATACGTTGTTAATTGATTATAGAATTGAGATTAACTCTAATTGCTTGGCCTCACCAGCATACCTCGCCTCCAGAACTCCTTCATACAATATGTTGGTGTATTTTAAAATATGAATAACAAATAATTATTTTTCTATGTAATAAACAAACGAGAACAATTATCTAGTGTTTTACATGTGGAAATGGTTTATACTATTTTTAAAAGCTGTATTTAAAATTTTTAAATTTTAGTTCTTAATTTTGTTTAATGGTGAGAAATTGTTAATTCTGCAGATTTGAGTGGTTAAATCTGCTTAATTTGAGTATTCTAGGGTATTTTCAAGATGTTGGATGTTGAATTCATTTATGCATTCAGAAATACAATTTAAATAACATAAAATTATGATTTCTTTCATATTCATATAGACTAATAAAAAATACCCAATAGAAAATGCCAAAACGTAGATTTAGATAAATCCCAATAAAAAATGAGAAAACATAGAAATTTTAAAATTCATTATTTTAAAATAGTTGTGATGTTAGATAGGTAGTTATCTTAGAATTATAAATTTGATTGTTGATGACTTGTTATCATAATACAGTTTGAAGCAACTTCTACATCCGTGAATGATATTGCATGGTTTGTTTACTTTCGTAGGAATTAGCATAAGAATTTTACATTTTAGAGTATTAGCATAAGAATTTTATCTTTGATCTCATAATCTTCATCCAAATGAGTTTTTACAATGATAACCTTACGTTTCATAACTATCTTTATATCTTTGTACTTATGAATTTTAATGATAAACTACTGATCTGGAAATAGAAGGCTGACTTGTTATGCTATGCAAGCACTCTCTACTTCATTAAAATAAACTTTACAGGACCTTGCTCCATGTGTTAAAATATGCAAGATAGATTATGTGCCAAGTTTATGCTTCTTTTTTTAAATGTTTATGTGTGAGGTATTTGCAAGATTAAATAAGTTGTTTTCATAAATACAACAACAAATAATAACTTGTAGTAAATAATAACCAACAAACACTCACAACAAGAACAACATGATAAAGGAGTTCACCCCTCTCCGGGCTACATCTCCTTGAGCCTCCATCAATGGACTTGGCTCTCTGGGATTAATTTGTCAAAAATTATTTTACAAGATGATGCTCAACTCCAATGGAAAATCTGACTGTACCATTGGGTTCAGAATACATAAAAACCCCAAAAATGACTAATAGAACTCTGAAAACGAATCATGGCTCATCCGAGCATGACCTCTTCTACATGTGGCCTTAAGCTTCCCTGAGCTTCTCTTTGGAAAAAACACATGTAAAAGTCCTCAAATGGATCTGAAACCTATCCCAAAGTGTTCAGAGCATAATAATTAGTCAAAAATGATTATTCAATCACAGAAAATAAACATAGGCTCATCTGAGCATGACCTCAAACAATGAGGGCTTCAAGCTCCCTGGAGCTCTCTGAAACTTCAATGGTTAAAAACCCACAAAATAAGTCTTCAAATGCCTATGAAAACAATGCCAATGGATTCAGAATGTCCAAAAACCCCTAGCTGGGCTTTTACGATACCTCATTTGGCCAAAAAATGAAGAAGATAGGCCTCCTGCCATTCTCTTCCTTCAAGCTTGCTGTCTCTGGTTCGCCAAAATGCACCTCTGGGCGTTCTAACCAAGAACATGCTCCAAATTCGTTCTAAAACCTAGCACCGAGCGCAACCGCAAAAATGATCAAACTGTAGGACGGTTAGGGCGCGCCCAACCCCTAAACGCCAAGGTCACGGTCACAAGGTCCACCATGTGACCACACACTCATATAAAAAGGGCTCCATTTACATTGGCGAATAAAACAATGACAAGTGGCGGGTCGTTTTGTACAAACCATTGAAACCAACCCAACTCTCCGCACGCTCTGTGGCAAGGTCATATGCATTGGCACCCGAAACCATGGGCTAAACTCCATTTAAAATATGCGCGTGCCATAGCTCCGTGTATAATGGGTCATATGGTATATGATACAACCGCGGGCTGGGGCTAAGCCCCAGCCCGACCCCGCGCCAAACCACACATTAATAAAATTTAAATAACGTTAAACTCATTCATATAATAAGTAACAACATGTGGTGTGTTGGCAGGGCGGACTTTGTTAAAGCTTGCATTGTGGGAGGAGGTCTGGGGTTCGATCCCCACGGACTCCATTATATTTTAAACAACCAATACAACGGTGCCACGTGGCAGCCCATGACTGGGCCACGTGGCACCACACCATTTGTTCAATAAATGCCACGTGTCGCATTGCGATTCGACCACATCTGCCAATAATTAAATGCCACATCACCAACTGCCATGTCACCGTACAACCTCTGCCACATCATCGTACGACCTCTGCCACACCAGCCTGTATGGAATGTACAGTCAGCGTCCCATTTTTTACCTGTTTGATGATTCGAACAGATCATTATATCTCTCGCTCCCGACGTCCGTTTGAACCCAAACAAGTTGCGCTAGGTTCGTGACGACGAGGGCTACGCTCCTGTTCGTTTTGAGGCAATTCCGAGAACTTTGATTTTTGAGTTAAATTTTGACCCATGGTCCAGATTTTGATCAACTACTCCCTGACCTTTCAATTGGTGTTCCCATAAGAATCTTTGGTCTTTGGTAAATATTGTTGGAGACTCTCCAGAATATAGGGATCTTGCACTCGCTCATGGAGCATTGAGGCATGTTCTTTCCCAGTGTAATGAGATTGCCACAATTTCAATGAATACCTGGACTCTCTCAATTTTTTTCTGTGGTAAACCCCAACCTCTATTTGATCAGGTAGGAAAAATACTATTTTTGGCTCTTCTTTTAAGTTTGTATATACCGTGAATTTTGGTAGTTTTGAACATTAAATGATCTAGATGCTTGCTCATTACAATGACTCCATTATGAGGTTTTAAATAATGCTCGACAATTTGGGTTTTGGGTTTTATTTCATGAAGCAATTACCATTGCTTGCAATTCCAGGAATATCGAGTACTTTTTTCTATGAAGTTTGGGAGTTGAATCATATAGTGAATTTTCAAGTAGGTTTTGCACTGTGGGGAATGTGTGTCTTTTCTAGTACTTTGTTGCTTATGTATTCATACCTTATACAACTTAATATCGAGATATTTGTTACGAGGAAAATCTCTCTATGGCTAGGGGAAAACTACAACAATGGAATGACACCCATAAATCAACTCTATTCTCAAATATGTTATATAAATAAAATGATAACAAGAGAAGGCTAGAAACCTACCTCGTTCGGACGTTCCAAGAAGACCACCGTTGAACACACGACCCAAATATTTACACCTACAACTTGTCCTCAACAACCAATATACGCAAACATGTAGTGTTAACATATAAATCAACATAATCCATTAACATACATAACAAATACGCCCATGGAAAGTAATTCAAATATTTTTGATATATCAATTGGACGAGAAAAGAGTATTTCTTTTAATGTAATCAACAAAAGTACACAGGTGACAAATTTCTATAATGACACATATCGGAACCGAGAAACTAAGTCGCTCCAGCTAGGCCTCCACCACTTCAATCCTCCACAAAGGCAAGCTCACAAGTAGGAGTCAATGAAGTTCTCCACCACAAGGTAAGAAGAGCTTGGGGACTAAACACAATAAGTTCATACTTTCAAGGACAAAGGGATGCAGACTCAATATGAAGTGAAATTTTTTCAGAGTATCTTTTCTCTCAATGTTGAATTATCTTCAAGGCTTGGACATGGCTCAATTTATAGCCTCCAAATGGAATTGAAGGGTCGAGTCAGAGCGTTTCTAGTATATGGAAGGTCAAAGATCATGGATCACGTGACATGGCATGGAAACACGACATATTTTTTAATTTTTGAGCACCAAACTCAATGTAGGCGGGTTTTAGTGGAGCAACCTGTGTATAAGCGAGTTATCTAAATGGTAGGTCACATATATTTACAAAAATATGTATTTTTATCCCTGGAGTGAACAAAAAGGGAAATTTAAGTCTGCAGAGGGAAATGGAAGGCCATCCAAGCAAGATGCAAGATGCATGGAGTGAGGAAAAATTTGCTATAACAATATYATAAATCAGTGGCATAAAGACTTTTCTTACYACWTATTCCTTTTCATAGAATTTTGGTTACATCTAATCTAAACGTTCTACTTTTTGGAGTTTTTATGGGCATATTTTCTAATCATTTTTTATTGAAATCTGGCCAAAATTTGTTGGAACTGGAGATTTGAGTGATTGAGTCTGTATAATTCGAGTGCCCTGAAGAGTTTTCATGGTGTTGAATCCATTTATGCATTAAAAAATGCAATTTAAACAACAAAAAATGATTTTGTCGGATTTCCATGAAAAAGTTCAAAAAATCAAATATTAAGACAACACAATTTTGGTTATAGCTTTTAGGTTAAATATACATTGTCTACCTTGCGACAAATTATCCATATGCAAGATGATGAAGTAGTGGCAGATGCATGATGGGCTCTATCATACCTTTCTGAAGGTCCCAGTTTGAAAAATCAAGAAATAATTGACGCTCACATTTACAAAAAGTTGGCGGAGCTTTTATCATGATTATTATAAGCATATAATTATTTAAGGAAAGCAATGAGAGTGGAAGTAGTTAAATTTTATATATATTTTTGATTGATCAGAAAGTTTATTTTCAGTTATATTTGTTTGTAATTGATTTGAAGTCAGGGGGGATTTATGCTATTTACATCATGTATAATATTTTATATAAAATTCTGGTTGGTTGTATTTATAAACATGAGTTGTTTATATTTTAGGATGCTTCACCATTCATCGTCATTCCTGTGTTCCGAACAGTGGGAAAAATTGTCTTTGGCGATGATGTGGAAACACAGATCTTGCTACTTCACGATTTTTCATACTTCTTTGAAATAATAGACCTATATTTTTTATATTATATATGTTTGGCTGCAATTTAATGGTTGACACAGGAGGCCACCATGAAATTAGTCCAAGTTCCAACCTTGGTAGATTTTCTTTCATGCTTATCTATTTATATTATTTTTTATCGTGTGCAAGTTGTTATTAACAGTTAGGTTCTTCCTCGCATCTTGCATCTTCTCACAGAAGACCAGACAAATAAAATCATATTAAAAGAAGCGTGTTGGACAATCTCCAATATTACTGCGGGGACCAAAGAGCAAGTTCAGGTGGAAATGGATTTGGATTTATACCGTTACTTGATACTAGTGTCACAAAAACATGATTTGACCCTTTTGTTTTAATGCACTCCATTTTCATTGTAGGTTGTGATCAACGCCAAAATATTTGGCCCACTTGTATCCCTTCTAGCGACCGCTGAATTAGATATAAAGAAAGAGGCAGCGTGTGCGGTTTCAAATGTAACTTATGGTGGAAGTAACGAACAGATAATGTATGAGGCTCTTCTCTCTTTGCACGTGTAATTTTCCGCATCCATTTCTTTGATGATGCTAGGTCGATAACATGAGCTATTTTTCTTTTACAGACACCTTGCCAATGAAGGTTGCATATGACCACTTTGTGATCTTCTAACCTGCCAGGATCCAAGGATTATAACAATTTTTCTGGAAGGTTTAGAAAACATATTGATAGTGGGCAATAATGAAAGAAATGTAGGCCTCACAGATGTTAATGTATATGTGCAACTAATTAGGGACACTTATGGCTTGGATAAGATTAATGACTTGCAATTTCCTGAAAACACACAGGTCAATGAAATATCAGTTAATATACTTGATATTTTTTTTAGTTGAGGAAGATGATGATCACTTGCTACCTCAAACTTCTTTTGGTTTTTATACAGACCAACAACCACACGTTCCCCCTGGTGGTTTTGATTTCCAATAGAAATAGTGATAGTCCTCTTGTATATGGTTTGGAATGTGTGTATATCGTAAAAGAATTTGAAGAAAGATCTATTTTATTTTCAATACATTCTTGGGAATTATAGCGCTTGATGTTGGGGTAATATTATTCATATATTTTATTGCATCCATTGAGATTTCAAAGTGTGGTTTCACAATTTTTATTCTTAACTGCACAACCAAAACAAAGGCTTGAAGGTCCATGTGATTCAAATACATCCAAGAAATTTAACATCAAATTTTGTTATCATACTTCATGGATATAAAAATAGTAAGTCAATTTTTGTTATCATACTTCGTGAATGGATATAAAAATAGTAAGTCAAGGGATTAGTGCTAAGCATTGTTTATGAAAGAATACATTTGGTTTTATTATAAATGTTATCATATATTAGTAAACAAATTGTTATTATGAAATATTATTTTAAAATTAATATTGAATAGTCATGAGAGGAAAAAAAGACAATTCGTGGAAAGGAAATTCCACATAAGTGAAAGGTGAAGAAAGTCTATGATATTCAAAGGTTTGAAATTGAAAGGCTAAAAGTTAGTTATATAGAATTTTATGAATAAAATCATTTAATTTATACAAAGGGGCTTTTTTTCGAGCACTGGAAGCATTTTTTGTATTTTAATAAGAGGCAATGTTAGCCATTTTTTTTATACTCTTGTATATTTGGGTTAGTTGTGGACTATCCCCAGTGTTATCTCTCTTGGTGCTTGTGGATTTGAATATTGTATCATGTAGATTATTCTAGTGTTTCTATGTTTATTGTTCACTTATCTTAAATTTGGTAGCATGTTATTTGAAACATTCATTTTTTAGTATTTTATAGACTATTTTAGAGTGCTTAAGGTATTTGGTTATTCACTTACATTGTTCTCACTTATGCTATGTTCTTAACTTGATTCATTTCAAATTTTGTGTAGATTGTAATTGATGCAGGAGCTTTTAGCCTCCTAATTCAACCTTATTTGACTAGACCTAGGGGTCTTTCACTTATTGTATTTTCCTATGTTTTATTTAATTCTAGAAGAAATGCATAGGATAAGCATTGTTGAGTTGAGATTGGTTAATATGTAATCGAATTTGCCTTGTTAAAGCAGGCCTCGAGAGTTTTGAGAGATGCTTGAGTGTTGTAAGGATTTAGAGAGATCTTAGGCTAATTATAGATCTCATGAGGACTTTGTGGATCTTCGAATATCCTAGAGATTAATTTAGGGATGATTGTTGTGGTCTGAATAGATTCAGGTTCAAAATTCTTGTGTTTAAAAATTGTAAGCCTATGGGCACGAGGGGGGGCAATTGAATAGGAAATCAGGCCAGAGAGTGAGGAAGGCCATTAGAGGAAAGAGGCCTATTGTATTTTGTATGTACAGTGCGTACAAATGGAAAAAATCACTATGTTATGAGTGTTGTTTGGGAATTGGTGTATTGAACCTATGTGTATTATTATGTGTGTGTTCATTCTTTGCAAGAGTGAGTGTGCAAGTGTTAATATCTTAACATTGAGGAATCCTCTCTTAAAATGTGCGTGTGGGCTTTGGATTCAGCGTGAACAAATTGTAATGATCATCAATAATTGAAGGGATCGATGTTCCAAAGGGGATGATGAACCAGTTGAGTTCGTGGCGGGGTCATTTTAAATTGTGGAGGAACAGAGTCAGATTCCAGCCCTGTGTGCAACAGTGATAAAGAACAGGGTGAAAATCCCCTTTACAATCGTCAAGAAACAAATATCATCCAATCTAGAAGAACAATAGACCATGATCATTGATTTAGTTTCCCAAAGTTTCCATTGTGTGTTAAAGAAGGGATGGTCAACATTAGACCTCGAAGGAAGATCTACTTAGATCGATAGTGGTGAAGAGATTCATATTTAAGGTCAGAAGAAGATCGACGGTCCAGGGCATGTATTCATTCAGGATATGAAGAGACGGTGTAAGGCACTTCATAATCAATATTTCAGAGTCGAAATGAAATAGCAATCAATAAAAACCCAACGGAAGAGAATTGAAAGGGAATATTTCCCTTCGATACCCATTATTCAACATCCAGAAAAGTGGTGCAAGGTAAACACCCTGATGAAGGCAGAGCGATGGAAGGATATGATTGACTGAGGGGATACAAAGGTCCATGAAGTAGAAAAAGACGCATGGCGATATTATATTGGAGATTAACGTTCATAGTGGTAAAACATTGTAGGTTGAAGCAATTGCAATCAACGGTGAGGATGGATTCAGAGTGCTCTTGGTCAAGGGTTAAAGAGAGGATGCGTGGTGATGTCCTATTGGCTCTCGGAGTCAAGAAGTTGAAACAAATATGATAGAAAGCATAGTGACAAGTGATGGAGATATGATCTGAGTGAATGAGGTCAACGCACAAGGGAACGACGTGTGGTGTCACTTCATTTGATGTCGGAGTAGGACCATTAGAGTCTAATAGCCAGAGGAAGTCCGACAGAGAGATGGTGATAGACGATTGAGATCTATTCGGAGTTGAATAGATCAACAAATAAAGATGAGACACATGGTGGGTTTTCACAAGGACACGTGGCAACTAACAGAGCCTCAACATGGCATTAACGAATGAGAAGTGGACACGTGGCAGTGACATGACGAGTGAATGGGTGACACATGGTAGACATGTGTAGGTTGATCAAGAAAGGTTGAGTGAAACAAATTTTATAAGGTGGTTCATGATCGTAGATCTGGGACAAGATCAACGACGAAGGATTGAGGCTGGGACAGTCTGAGGCACGTTATAGATTGTCCATCTTGGTGACGATCAACAATAGGGATTAGAAGTTGAAGAGTCTGATAATATCGCGAGGAAAAAGGTTCAACACCCAAGTGTGAAGAGTATGGTCATAGTCGATATCCTATGGGAGGTTTAGTGCCAAGATGAAAGGAATCGACAAGTGGAGTTTTAGCGCACAGTCACAGACGAAGGGTTTTATGGAGAAAAGAGCGCTAGTGACAAGTATATGTAATAGAGAATTTTGAACTCTGTTAAACCAGGGATTGGGCCCGAGAGTAAATTAGGAAGATAACTCGCTTCGAAATGCAACATAAATCAGATTTGATTTTTTGCACATGTGGGATTACTATGCCAGGAGGTCATCACTAATTTAAATGGGGAAAAATGGTGTCAAATAAACCAATCACACACAATAATAACACATATTTTATCTTGGAAACCCAATAACAATTAGTTTTTTATGGTTTTTATGAGTGATTACAAATATGAGCTACACACTCTCAGAAAACGATTTTGTCTATTCTTACTCTTAGTTGTGTTATGTAGATTGTGTTATCGCACAAGTTGTAGGTTGGACAAAGCCCGACCCAACCACCAATTGGTGACAAATTAGAGAGCACCTACCCACTGTCACCTAGGCAGGTGTTCCCGTCACTTTAGAGGTGAAATAGTCACCTCAAGGGGGGAATCCTCGTGACCCTAGGGGGGATTGAGATGGAAAAGGAGACGTATGAATGGATTCCCATAAAGGTCAAGTTTCTATATAGAAAAGGGATCTTGGGAACAATTTTTAGGGAAGATTTAAGGTTTCCAACACTTTGAGTGACCTGTCAAGAGAGGATACCTGCCCAAGACACAATGAAAACCAAGTATACAATGCAGTATGTTAGGTGGAAAAGAAAGTTAAGCTTGATGCCCCTAATTGTAGAAACATTCAGTGATATATATCAGCATATAAAATATAATAAGAGATTGAAAATAAGTGTTAAAAGTCTAGTTAAGTAAGCAAGAGACAAGCTAGTAAAGACTAGTTTAACTCAAGAATGAAAGAGAAATCCTTTAGCATAAAAGAAAGGCTGTCAAAAAAAGATTACTACATTGACATTTATCGGCCTTATGGATGTAGCAAACCAAGTCATAGGTTAGTTTTATTACAGAAGCAAGTTTTATCGGGTGAAATATGACGCCTCAATGAGGAAATATAGCCTAGAGCTTAAGGAACAATATCCAAGTGAGGGAGATTCAAAACATCAACTTTTCACGTTTACAAATGCAACATTTTATTTCTCCAATGCGACGAATAGTGCCTTTGATTAATGGTTTAATGGGGTCAAAATTAAAGATATAGAGCTACTACCTCCTTGGGGGTATAAATCCTCTTATTCCCCAAGGCAAGTAACCTAGCTGGGGTTTAAAACTAAGGGGTGTATATCCTTATACTTCCTCAACAAACCCTTGCAAAGAATAATTCTATGCTTAAAATTATGGTGGAGATAAAGTAGGGGTGTATTCCCTTATAATTCCTACTTAGACTTAGAAAAATAAACATTGAGCTTGAATTACAAATGATATCAAGTAAAATACCTTACCAATCCAAATAGCAACAAGATAAACCATAACATGCCAAGATAAACCACCACAATAGCTAGAAAAAGACCTCCAAGAGCTAGCACATCATCATCATCATTTCCATAACCAAATAAAGCACCATACCATAGCACAAGAGAACAAAAAATATCCAAGGTAGATTTTTTTTTATTCCTTATCTCTTCACAATGGAAGAGTTATGTTTTCAAAATGAGATTCCATGATCTCTATTTATACAAAATGTATATCACATAGTTTGTCCACTTAGAAAGGGTTAAACATAATATAAGGGGTCAAAAACCCTTACCTTACCCTTTGCATCAAAATATTATTAAACAATTCATCTTAAAATTCACTTTTACACAAAATAAACCCTAGAACAAGGTGACACCACCCATTTAGGGGACGTTTTGGCACTTGAGCAAGTCGTTGGAGAAGATGTGGAATTTGTTGGGGATCTTTGAGCCTCCTCATCATGTGTTAATTCTTATCCATGCCTCAACCGGTGAAAAAATTCCAAGTGTCAATGTGCAATCACTCCATCACCATCAAACCCCCTCATGTATGTTGTCATCCCTAAAAAATGGCATTTTTCCTCTCCTAGGAAAATCGTTTAGGTGCTAGGGGTTGGATAATATCCTCCATGATGTCAAGTAATCCTCCAAAGGAATATCTCTATGATCTGGTGTGCATGCCTATATCATCCTACCTATGGGATCTTTTCCCCATGGAAGCCCAAACTAGGCTTGTCCTCCATAAACTGGCCACCAAGAGAGGTCCTGCAAAACAAAAGGGTAATCCCTCCAAAGATATCAAGTCAAATATATAATGATAAGTGTAAACCACATCTAAAATCAAGTCAGCTAAACATGTGCATCAAAACTACCTCATCAAATAAAATGCTCAAAGACCCTATACAATTGACCAAGTTTAAGTATGGTAGGGGTGTCATAAAGGTCCTATTGGGTATACCAAAGCCCTCAAGTAGGGTATGCTCCCAAGGATGTCCTTTCAAGGTTATGTAGTGGATGATGAGGTGGAAGGGGTTTATAATTCATAGGTCATTGAGTTTCATAACATAAAAGGGATCGTATTATCTCATTCATGGGTGCCTCTGTAGAGGGTGTGTGGTACCTTTGTTTGCAATGCACTTTTTCCAGGCCCATCTTCTTTCCATTCTTTGTTTCTTTCATGTTTTAAGGAATGAGTCGAATGCCACTGTCCTGGCGTGGTGTCCAGATAATGACAATGTCACTCACAAATACCTCGCGGAAATGAGAAGGTTGGCTCGTGATGAGACACCCTTTCTTTCAGTTGTGTAATTGAGAGCCACTACCCTAGCTTGGTGACTAGATGATGGTAATTTCATACCACTAAATACCCATGATCATGATAGGTCGACTCATGATGAGACCTAACATCCTCCAACTAACCCCTTAAGCATTCATTATCATTCATTTTTTTAGGTTCCCCTTTTCTTACATAGAAACGTTTCATTACTTTCTCGGGGGATCCCTGGGTGAAGCATTTGGAAGGTCTTATATTTAGTATTTTATATTGTTATCCAACAATAATCCCTATGGGTCTTCATCCCATTCTTCAAATGAAATGAGGTACATGCCCTTCTTGGGTCACTAAAGTCAAAGGACCTAGAAGAGGACAATATGATGGGAGTGAAATGAGAGAAAAGTGGTATGTATGGTTGGGAATGGCACAATAAACCCTCAAGGGACCCCCGGTCATAAACCTTCCCAAAGGTTGGCCACTTACTAGGAAATCTATGACACCCACCAAGGTGAAATAGGGCCAAAGGCACAATGTCCAAGCAGGTTCTTTATAATTAAAAGTAGCTCAAATACAACATGCTTAAATGCCTTAAATATTAGGGTGATTACCTACCACAATACCTAACTTGTACTGGATGGAGCAAGACCCATCTTCCTTCAAGAAGCTAGCTGGTGTGGTGGATGAGCTGACAATGGATCAAATGTGGTGATTGAGCGGGATTATGTATGTGCAAGTGGACACTGTTGGTCATGTAGTCTCTCAACACTCCATAACTACAACCTGAGGGCCTTGAGACATGATCTCCTTAGTTATCCCACAAAATGGGGATAATAGATTGCATTTTGACTAGGTGATAATGTTCATTCCTAGTGGATAGGCTTAAAATCCTCTTTGTGCTTTCTTTCTAGAATCATATTTATTCTTTTTCATCCTTAGTCTTTCTATGTTGGGGCCTTCTAGAGTTTCCCACTCTCATGTCTCAATCTCCGAAAAATTGCTTTGTTTATCCTCCAATGTTTGAACAATAGCCCCTTTTTAGTGATCAAGCTTCATATTTATTACCTCCTCTAGTAATCCCTTTTCTCAAGGAAGGCTAAGAGACCCCCCAAGAATTTTTTGCTAATATCTTTGCATCCATCATTATCAGTGTTCTTCTAGATTATAACTATTTCCTCCATAAATAGATAATGTTACATTTTTTTCTCTTGGTTACTATGGCCTAGGAGGAATTCCTTGATTCACCAATATTCCAAGTTAGTTGCATAGTACACATATCGCCACTTTGCGTGGCCACATTCTTTTTCAAGTAGGTCGGGGTCTTTGATCTTGGGCTCTTTTTCTTTATTCAAGCCTCAAGAAACAAAGAGAGGAAGTTGCAAGGAAAAGACAAGTGCATCTTTTCTCTCCTTTGTCTTTCAATGGAGAGTAGAGTTAGACTCCCCTCTATGTATTTTATTTCCTCAACATTTCTTTAATCTCTATAATCCTTGCCTTTTGTGAAGAGGGGTACAAAGTGTGGAGTAGGATTACTTCAACATGTTGCAAACCTCAGTGTGCCCAAATCCTACACACCTCTTTTCCTTATCTAATTTTCTTTAATCTAAGAAATATGGGGTGTGGAGATAAGACTCCATGTCTACTTTTGTACACCTCAACATGCCTTTACTCTTCATAAATGATCCTTCCCCTTGCTAACTTTGTTCTTGTTCTTTTCTTTACTATGCAGAGTGTAAGGCATGGAGCTAAGGATCACTTTGCCTTACCCACACCTCTGCATGCAAGGTATGAAAATATGGCTATGGCCAATATCTTAATGAATATGGTAATGCCATTAAACCTCCATCTCGAGAACTACACTTAAACATAAAAATAAATTAAAACAAACAAATTCTTTCTCAATACACATGTGCCTTCAATTTGTGAATTTCATATAGTTAGTGACATATAGAACCCATTGTGCCATCATTATAAATATTTAAATCTAACCCAACAATTCAAAATACATGTTTCCCTTGAAAACCCAATTTTTCCATTAGAAAATAGGGCATGCTCATAAATAATTTTCCTTATGAAAATGCATGCCACAATGTGCATGATATTCCTATGATAAAAATAACATTGGTTTTTTGTAACCTTCTTGATGTTTGAAAACCTGACATAAAAAAAATCATCAAACCACTATTTCATTGCAAGTTATGGATTTGTCAAGTTCCCCTATGACCATGATTTGACCAAACTTAACTAGCTTCACTTAATGCACGCCCAACCTTCATTACAAGGCCAAATTGAATTATTGGACTTCTTAATTGTGTTTTCAATAATTACATGTGATTCTACACTTCCATAATTTTAATTTAATAGATAAAACTTTTTTTGTGCTAAAATAATCCATTTTTTTCTTTTTAATGCATGTAGGACTTGTAGTTAATGAAAAGTGAAAATAAAAATATTTCAAAATGGATATACCCATTTTTTCTACAAACTTTAAGGCTCAATTTTCCAAAATCAATCTTATCCATTGAAATCCAAGTCTCTCAAAATAACAATTGATATAATTCCCAATTTTCACTTTTGGTATAAAAAAATCCAATTACACCCAAGTTATGGAATTTGGACTAAGACATACTTACATCATAGTAAACTTATCTACCCATGCATCAGGGCTTAAAAAATCCATACTTACCTATTTTATCCACTTTTACACAATTTTGAAATAATGGAACCAAAAAATGATTATGTATGCTAAAAGAAATATGAAGCATGGATATGATACTTAAGAATTCCATAAGTGTTTTATCTTTCTCAAGACTTGACATGAAATTATAGGCATATAGTTTTAAAAGGTTGATATTAAATTTGGGTATAAATTCAAAATAAATCTATCCATACAAATATTACTAACCTATATACATTAATTGAATTCATGCACGATCATTTTTCTGGAAAGGGGTGATTATGCATCACTTTCCCTCTCTGTAATCTACAACACTAAAATAAAATAACTAATACATGCACTCCCAAAGGTATCTAACAAGTTTTGCAAAGACTTGTTTAAAGTATATCCTTCTAGACTACCCCTCCCTTCCATAAACATTTTCAATATCATTCCATATCCCCTTTACAAAGGGACATGAAAGAAAATAGTGTCTAATAGTTTTTTCATCTTGTATGTAGAGAGAGAAAATGTTGTCTCTTTTGCAAATTATCTTAAGTCAACAATTTGTTATTCAAAATTAAACAAAGTATGATTCAAGCATTGTCTAGATCCTTCATATTTCACATTATAATATAATTCCATTTATCTGAAGTCAACAATTTGTTATTCAAAATTAAACAAAGTATGATTCAAGCATTGTCTAGATCCTTCATATTTCACATTATAATATAATTCCATGTCTCACCTTGCTCGTTTCATACTCTATATCTAAGAGAAGCCTTGCACACTCCTCTAGTTTTGTTTCGGATCTACACCAAAATGTATTAATCTCTTTATTTGACTCAAATTTCCATCAAATATATTATGTAGGCTATCCATTCCTATTTCTATACCCATCCAACCCTAGCCTCTCAATAGATTTTCACCTTGAATCCAAAATTCCTCCCTTATGCCCATCAAACACACAAGAAAGGCGGTATTTGTTTTTCTATGTAGGAAATGAGTCAAATGTTGGGATGATTTAAAATTACGTGAACATCCTACCCAAGGATATAATCCCACTCTCACCTTTTGACCATCAACAACAAGCCAGGCCAAGTCATCTCTAGTTATAGGATATGCCTTCATTAAAGCCTTCAACTAGTTGAACCCTTATGTGTCATTCTTACCCATATTTCTAATCCACTCATATATTCTTTCTTGGGGATGTAATCGTAACATCGTACCACAACCCCTTCAAATAAATAATTCACTAAACCACCTTTGATAGAAAATATTTTGAGAAGAGATTTATGTATTTTAACCCCCATCCTATTGGTTACATTGGACATGCTAAGGTATTCCATTTATCCAAAGGGACGCTTTTCTTCTCCTTCTTTCCCAACCACAAATGTTTTCATGCCTTCTTCTTGTTTTTTTAAAAATATTCCTTTTGGAACTATTGAGAAGGACATATAATAAATTAGTGTAGACTTAATGACTCTCTTAATACGATTAAGTATATCCCCCATTGATAACCACCCAATGCACCAAAAATTATCTATCCTTCAAATATTGTCATGTAACTAAATCAAATATTTTATCAAATAGTTATTGTTTCTTAGCTATAAACCCAAATACCTCAAACTGTCTAACAAATATTTGAGTTGGTAAGGAAAAATGATCTATAACCTTTGAAACAAAGTATAACTAATCTGATGGAAAACTAAAGAGGAATTGTTGTGGTTTATCATGATTTCTATAGACATGCTGAAGGAAAATAATGCTCCTTGTATGATATTTTATTCACTTCAAAATACATTAGAAAACAACAATATGTCATCGATGAAAAGTAGATGTGTTATATGGATCTCTCTTGTAGTTCTTAATCCTATGGGTCCTCCTTTCTCTTTTGTTGTGCATGTGCTAGCCATTAGGATTGGGTGCTTTGGTTATTTCAAATATTCTCAATCCAATTTAAAATCTTCCTCATCCATAAGGTATGCCATTTGTTCGTTTTTATTTTGGGAAACCAAGATGTTGAATTTGGATCAGATATCAAAATTTTGTCTATATTTGTCTCTCTAAGCTCCCCATAATATCATCATAATGATCTAACACAACCATAGCAATTCTTAGTTTTAAGTTTACTCCAAAAGTGTTTACAACATATTTGGGGGTGCTTCATGAGATTTGGGGTACATGGTGATTGGTTAGCACCTATATGGTCCAAGATTTATTTTCTCATTAGAGATCATACGTGATGTATTTTCAAATTGAATATGGATTACTCAATTGTTGCTTGACCTCAATTGGGTGCTTTCTTGGCATTATTCCCTAAGGCATTAAATTTCTCTTGATACCTTGGGTGACATCCTTTGTGATGGCCACATGGATATGTTTTTTTACTTGGAGAGATCCCTACTTAGGAGGAGGAGTGTGTTCATATTGGAGGAGGGCATCATTCCCTAGACATCATGGGGTATCTTGGATTCCCATTCACGGAGTTGGATCAAGGATGTTTGGATTGCATTAGTGTTCATGNATTCACTTCAAAATACATTAGAAAACAACAATATGTCATCGATGAAAAGTAGATGTGTTATATGGATCTCTCTTGTAGTTCTTAATCCTATGGGTCCTCCTTTCTCTTTTGTTGTGCATGTGCTAGCCATTAGGATTGGGTGCTTTGGTTATTTCAAATATTCTCAATCCAATTTAAAATCTTCCTCATCCATAAGGTATGCCATTTGTTCGTTTTTATTTTGGGAAACCAAGATGTTGAATTTGGATCAGATATCAAAATTTTGTCTATATTTGTCTCTCTAAGCTCCCCATAATATCATCATAATGATCTAACACAACCATAGCAATTCTTAGTTTTAAGTTTACTCCAAAAGTGTTTACAACATATTTGGGGGTGCTTCATGAGATTTGGGGTACATGGTGATTGGTTAGCACCTATATGGTCCAAGATTTATTTTCTCATTAGAGATCATACGTGATGTATTTTCAAATTGAATATGGATTACTCAATTGTTGCTTGACCTCAATTGGGTGCTTTCTTGGCATTATTCCCTAAGGCATTAAATTTCTCTTGATACCTTGGGTGACATCCTTTGTGATGGCCACATGGATATGTTTTTTTACTTGGAGAGATCCCTACTTAGGAGGAGGAGTGTGTTCATATTGGAGGAGGGCATCATTCCCTAGACATCATGGGGTATCTTGGATTCCCATTCACGGAGTTGGATCAAGGATGTTTGGATTGCATTAGTGTTCATGCAGAACAAGTGGACCTAGCTGAGCATTAATTTGGGGTCTAAAATGGGCCTCCTAAGGAAAATATTAAAATAGTAAAAGCATATGCCATGCCACACTAAGTTAGAGGTGTTAACTAATGAAGGTTAATCTACATTGTCTCTTTAATGATAGTTACTAGGTAAGTTGGGTTAATATAGAGTTACAGGATGAGGGTTAAAAATAATGATGAAAGGTTTATATTCTCATGCAAAGATAATAAATGATATAATATTGTGTACTATTATTATATTACTTAGTTGTTATATATACATATATAATATTATTATATTCTTTGTTATTTTTTCAAGCAAGAAAATACTTGATATTTCATGTAACAAAAATATACATATTCTGGTCCATTAAAAGACTGTTCAAAAACCTTTCCTTTACATTCTTGTCCATTCTTTTCTCAACGGTATCTTTTCAAAAATATTCCTTTATTTACATATGTTCTATAACAGACCATAACATTACATCTTCTCCATTCTTTTCATTAAATACAAATTAAAGTAAAAAAGACATGTCCATGGGGACTGACCATCAAACTGCTCCTGAAAAATAAAATATCCTTCCTGAATTTCTAGCACTTATTTCGATAGCTTGTTGACTGCCTCGTTTAGATCCCTGTAGATGTGTCTGGACAAAAACCATTCCAACACTAAGAGAAAAGATTGAATCTAAGCCTTGAGTGGATTTAGACCCACCACTTGTAAGTCTCCTTTTCCTTTGACCCATTCCACTACTACCTTGGAGTCCCCTAGGAGTTGCACTTTTCTCAGATTAAGAGAATTAACCATAAAATGAAGCAGCCATAGCGTTAATAACTTTGCTTTAGTATTTGAACCACACTCAAGAGCATATCAGATATTGTAAAAATGGTTAATAGAAAAGAATAAAACCACCCCTGCATTGAATTGTGTTGGGTGACCTTGGCTAGCCCCATAAAAATACCCCCATGGAATGCTCTTATCTATATCAGGGTCGACAATCCTCTTTATTTTGGGATTTTTCTCTCTAACTTCAACTCTTTGGATAGTTTCACAACCAGTTCTGCAACAACATCTATTGGAATACACTTGTCCTGAAATACACTAAAATTACATGCCCACTAGAGAAAGTGACGCAGATCCCCTACCTCAGCAGGGTCCACTGAACTCCTGGTCTTTGGATCAATGTTCTTCTGAGCCGAAATGGCTCTTCAGGCTCCTGATGGAACCCCCCTTGAATTGAATCCATAGGTCCTTTAAGAAGACCTGCCCTGCGCAACTTAACACCAGGTGTGAGCCTTACACCTCCATATGACCCCAATTGGGCCTTAGCGCAAGCGCTTTCTCGCAAATCGCGAATTTGTGGGTCGAAGACCCTTGACTCCTCTTTCTCCAAATGTCGATACCCGAGATGCGATGGGTTATGGCTCCTTCCTTGACAACGCCCTCCACGTGTAACCGTCGGCTAGGGCTAAGTACTAGCGCATCTTCGCAACTTGCGACCTCGCGAGTTGGAGTGTTGAAATTTGGCACTCTCCCTTTGCGAAACCCCGAGAGGCGATGGTTGAATTCCTTTTCACACTTCTCGCAACTCGCAATCTCGTGAGTTGGAGTGTTGAACCTTCCTACTCCTCTTTCATGAATCCACGAGACACGATAGTCAACGATAGGTAGACTCCTTCCTCAAGCAACGTGTGTCCTCCATCCGTCGCCTGCTCCCACCTTCTCTGTGCGCTTTTCTTTTGCGCCACCTATCAACCACGCGGTCCCACCGATCGGACGTGCCACATATTCACATGAGTCTCGATGCTCAGCAGTTCACGACTTCAGCGATCAAAGTGCATATCCTTCACCTCCCGAACCTCCGATACACGATGTGGTGAGATACCAAATATCACGGCTCTCCTTCCTCCTCGATCAACGGTTCAGATTGCATCGCGATATCGTGACTCGAGATTCTATAGAGAAAAGGCCTTCACCTCCCAGCTCACGATACTTGACTTCATGAAATGGACTGGCCTCGCAGTTTCGCGATCTCGTGACTCGGGGGTTTGAAGTGCGAGGAACTTCGTCTCCCGGCTTGCGATACCCGAGTTCGTGAAATGGACCAGATTGTTGCCACCTATCCTCAAAATGGACGGTCCTGATGCTTTCAGGATTTCGTGGGTCAAGAGTCCCGACTGTTTCCCTTTGTGTCTCTCGGTAACCGAAATGCCAAAATAGGCCTTTCGTTCCCCTTCTTCACATACGAGGGTTAAACCTTGTGCAACTTCTTTTGGATCTGACGGTTCATGGAAACTCGACACTTCTCCATGAAGTGTCTCCATTGTCTGTTTCAACTGCTCTCCTGCGCGACCTCCCAGAGGTTAAACTCTGTGTGCCTTCCTCCGTATTTGATGGCTATTGGTCCATGTGTTCAGATCTGACGGCCCATATCTCTTTCTCCCTCGTGCGTTTCTCCTGGGTGTCTAGACGTGGTGTGAACGGTCCAGATCTCTTCCCCAGTGCCTGAATCAACGACAACTGTAGCTCCCTCCTGAGCTTGCGCTTCTTCCTGAACTTGGAAGACTTCCAAGTATCAAAGGTCTCAGCCTTTGTTTCTCTGCAAACCTTGTATCCTTGGGTCTCGCCTGTGTTCTAAGGATGTTGTCCCACCTGAGCTTTGCAACTCTGAACCCTCCAAAGGGTTTCTCAACCTTTTTCACTCCTTGCAGTTATCGCTCTGTGCGCAAAGGCACTTTCCCTCCTGAGCTTTCTTCACTCTCTGGAAAACCTCAAAGGTTTCTCAGCCTCTGCAACCTCTTATAGGGTCCCTGCACACAAAGGTGCTATCTATCCCGAGCTTAGGGACTTTAGAGTAAGTCCTCTATTGCACACTCCTTGTGCTACTGAGTATTTCGCTAAACTTAGATCCGAAGTATTTCTTGTAATGAAATGCTTCGCTCCCTCCTGGCGTTCTTCTTCTCAATGCAAACCTTGCAGAGCCTTCCTTCACAAAGTGTTCAGTAACTCTGTAAGTTCCTTCTTCTTGACACTTCTCTTTTCTCAGAAATCAAAATAGAGTCCTCTGGTGCACTCTATGCACTCACTCAATGCCCTCCTGGCAGATCTTTACAAAACCTCCAATAGTTCTATTTCTTCTTTGTGCCTACCTTTGCACAGTTCCTCCTTCAGAGTATCCAATAAATTTGAGGCTTCCTTTGAGTCTGTGAATTCCCCTGGTGTGCACTCCTTGCACGTTCTTTCTGACTCCGCAGAGTTCAGATGCACACTCCTTGCGCTGACTCCAGAACTTCCAGTGTTCTATGGTGTACCCCTTTCACAACCTAAAGAACTCAGACAGAAACCGACAAACTCACAAACAGATAGCAAAATCTATCTATAACACGTATCTACAACATGCAAATTACATTCAAATGCTTAACAGTGCATAGACAATTCATGGGTAGGAAAAACTGCTCTTTGTATTCATCTCCAAATGTCTATACAAATGTTTACAAAGGCTGGACTGTAACAAGTCTCAACTCTATCTCCCCCGAGACCTCTCTACCTGAGAACTCCTTTCTCCCTCTCTCTACTCTAATTCCCCCCCTTTACAAAATGAGGGCTCTCTCAAGCTTATCCTCCACCTCACCATCTCTGAGCTATCGCTATCACAGAGCGACTTCATTACATAAATGGAAGTCACAGATCTGACTGATCTAGACTTAGCTGCAGGTAACCAATTAAGGAAACCTCAACCACTACCTGTACAAAGGCGTGGTCTGGTCTCTATCAGCCTTACAACATTAAATTCAATTTCAAAAATTGGAAAACGAGAGGGTTGCGCCTCTCCTTTTCATGAATGCGCGCTGGATGTTCTTGTTGGCTGGCGCTTATACTGAGTTGGAGGGATGCTCCTGCATCATACTCCTCAGCTGGAAAAATCATGATCTCCTGATCATGAGCTCCTTCTCTCCAGGATAGAAATCCACCTGGATCCCAAAATTTCCCTTGGAGCTGTCCATCCGCTCCTTTCCAGCTATGCTGTTGTTGCTGTTGTTGTTGCTGATTCTTCTTCCCTACTACTCTTGCAGGCTTCATTCTACTCAACCTCTCGTTGCTGGCAGTCTCTGCTGCTGAACTCAACATCAACCTTTTGATTTCCTCTATCACCTTGTCCAGCTGCTCCCATGGCTGGATCTCCTTATGCAGTCCTCTCTGCTTCAATTCCTTCATCTCAATGGGTAGATCAAATTGATCCCCCCTGCTATCTTTATTTCTCTCTATGGCACTAAGTGGCCACTCTGCTACAGACTCCAGCTCTGCAGTCTCCTCAATGAAATGATGTTCGACTTCTTCCTGTGGCAGTTCTTCTACTACCATTTCTCTTTGTGTTGGCTCAAGTCCAACTTTTCCCAGCTGCTCCTGGGGTTGGTATGCTCCTCCATCTGCTTCCAACTTGATGTGTTGGATGTGCAAGATTTGCACTATCACCCTCTTCTCCAGGGCTTCCAATTCTTCATACAGATCAACAAAATCCATGTTGTCTTCTTCCTCCTCTTCTGCTTCTTCTGCAACTTCCAGTACCGTAGTGATTTCCTGTCTAGCTTCATGGCTGAAAATTGTGAGCCATTCTGTTGAATGCTCATCTTCTGCTTTTTGGGCAAACGTCAGTTTCTGCTCCATTTCTTCCTCCATGATAGTCTCTGCTGGCTGTTTGTCTTCTGTTGCTGCCTCTGCAACACATACTTTTGCCTCAACTGGGCTGCTTGGTAGGAATACTTCAATTCCCCCAATGATCAAAATGTATCTCTGATCTTCTCCTACTAGCACTCCTTGCTGATCCGAACTTTCCTCTGAGTTCATCTTCCCTCCCTTGCCCACCTGGCAGTATGGGAAGTTTTTTTTGCCCACCTGGCAGTCTGTGAGATCCAGTGATCCCATCTCATTGCCCACCTGGCAATCTGAACTTTCAACACTGCTCCTCTGGCAGTATGTGAGACCTTCTGCTGATCTCTGTCCATTGCCCACCTGGAAACTTGAAAGTTCACTTCTTCCCACCTGGCAATTTATGAGATCAATCGATCCCATCTTCATCAACACTCCTTGCTGACCTGAACTCATTCTTGAGTTCATGAGACTTCTAGAAAGTCTCATCTGCTCTCCCTTGCTCACTTGGCAATATGGGATTTCTACTTTGCCCACCTGGCAGTTTACGAGATCTTCGGCTAACCTCATACCATTTCCCTCCTGGAAATATGAATTTCCATGGCTGTTCTCCTGACAGTCTATGAGATCCTCCAATGATCTCATTTCATTTCCCACTTGGCAATTGGAAAATTCATCTCTGCCCTCCTGGCAGTTTATGAGACGTAAAACAGATCTCTCTTCCTCATCACTGAGGGTTTCTCCAACTTCTAGCTCATAGATGCAAACCAGCTCTGTGTCATTGAGGCTTTCAACATACCTCAACCACTTCTTCAATAACCTTTGCTGTCTTTCGGCCAAGAACTCCTTGACTGACCACTTCACCTTTTTTTCATGGGCCATTCATATACCCATCGCGATTTTCCATTTTTCTGTTGCCACAGTGCAAGCATCTCCATCTTCGCTCTTATCTTAGCGAGTTCTTTGCCAAGCTTTACCTTACTCATTTGCTGGTAGTCTCCTCTTCTACCAGGCTCATGAAATTCAGTAGCCATTTTCTTCCCTGTCCGCCCTCTTGGAAAACCTATGGATCACTCTACGTCTGAGAGCATCTCCATGTCCTCCTACAACTCACCTGGATTTCTATTAACTACTGCACACCCTGCAACAATCACCATAGAGCATCAACACTCTGCTTATGATTCCACTTGATGTCATCAAAATTTATCCCACCGTCTCTCCTTTGCTTGTGAATAAAGTAACGGTCTCCTCTTTTCTCTTTTGTCTGAAATCTACAGACAAAAAAATCAGCTGTGATACCACACGACACAGACCCCCTACCTCAGCAGGGTCCACTGACCTCCCAGTCTTTGGATCGATGTTCTTCTGACCCGAAATGGCTCTTAGGGCTCTTGCTGGAACCCCCCTTGAATCGAATCGATAGGTCCTTTACGAAGACCGACCCTGCGCAACTTAACACCAGGCGTGGGCCTTACACCTCCATATGACCCCAACTGGGCCTTAGCGCAAGCGCTTTCTCGTAGCTCGCGAGTTCGTGGGTCGAAGACCCTCGACTCCTCTTTCTCCAAACGCCGATACTCGAGATGCGATGGGGTATGGCTCCTACCTTGACAACGCCCTCCACGCGTAACCGTCGGCTAGGGCTAAGTACTAGCGCCTCTTTGCAACTCGCAACCTCGCGAGTTGGAGTGTTGAACTTTGGCACTCTCCCTTTGCGAAACCCCGAGAGGTGATGGTTGACTTCCTTTTCGCACTTCTCACAACTCGCAATCTCGCGAGTTGGAGTGTTGAGCCTTCTTGCTCCTCTTTTGTGAATCCACGAGACGCGATAGTCAACGATAGGTAGACTCCTTCTCCAAGCGACGTGTGTCCTCCATCTGTCGCCTGCTCCCACCTTATCTGTGTACTTTTCGTTTGCGCCACCTGTTAACCACGCGGTTCCACCGATCGGACGCGCCACGTATTCACACGAGTCTCGGCGCTCAACACTTCACGACTTCAACGATCAAAGTGCAACTCCTTCACCTCCCGAACCTTTGATACATGATGTGGCGAGATGCCAAATCTCACGGCTCTCCTTCCTCCTCGATCAACGGTTCAGATTGCATCGCGATCTCGCGACTCAGGATTCTGTGGGGGAAAGGCCTCCGCCTCCTAGCTCACGATACCTGACTTCATGAAATGGACCGGCCTCGCAGTTTCACGATCTCACGACTCGGGGTTTTGAAGTGCGAGGAACTATGTCTCTCGGCTTGCGATACCTGAGTTCGCGAAATGGACCAGATTGTTGCCACCTATCCTCAAAATGGACGGTCCTGATGCTTTTGGGATTTCGTGGGTCAAGAGTCCCGAATCTTTCCCTTTGTGTCTCTCGATAACCAAAATGCCAAAATAGGCCTTTCATTCCCCTTCTTCACATACGAGGGTTAAACCTCATGCAACTTCTTCTGGATCTGACGGTTCACGACAACATGACACTTCTCCATGAAGTGTCTCCACCGTCCGTTTCAATTGCTCTCCTGTGCGACCTCCCATAGGTTAAACTCCGTGCACCTTCCTCCGGATCTGATGGCTATCAGTCCATGCGTTCATATCTGACGACCCATATCTCTTTCTCCCTCGTGCATTTCTCCTAGGTGTCTAGACGTGGTGTGAACGGTCCAGATCTCTTCCCCAGTGCCTGAATCAACGACGGCTGTAGCTCCCTCCTGAGCTTGCGCTTCTTCTTGAACTTGGAAGACTTCCAAGTATCAAAGGTATCAACCTCTTTTTCTCTGCAAACCCTATATCCTTGGGTCTCGCCTGCGTTCTAAGGATGTTTTCCCACCTGAGCTTTGCAACTCTGAACCCTCCAAAGGGTTTCTCAACCTTTTGCACTCCTTGCAGTTATCGCTCTGTGCGCAAAGGCACTTTCCCTCCTGAGATTTATTCATTCTCTGGGAAACCTCAAAGGTTTCTCAGCCTCTGCAACCTCTTACAGGGTCCCTACACACAAAGGTGCTATCTGTCTTGAGCTTAGGGAATTTAGAGTAAGTCCTCTCTTGCACACTCCTTGTGCTACAAAGTATTTCGCTAAACTTAGATACAAAGTATTTCTTGTAATGAACTGCTTCACACCCTCCTGGCATTCTTCTACTCAATGCACACCTTGCAGAGGCTTCCTTCACAGAGTGTTCAGTAACTCTGTAAGTGCCTTCTTCTTGACACTTCTCTTTTCTCAGAACTCAAAGTAGAGTCCTCTGGTGCACTCTATGCACTCGGTCAATGCCCTCCTAGCAGAGTTTTACAGAAACTCCAATAGTTCTGTTTCTTCTCTGTGCCTACCTTTGCACAGTTCCTCCTTCAGAGTATTTAGTAACTCTGAGGCTTCCTTTGAGTCTGTGAATTCCCCTGGTGTGCACTCCTTGCACGTTCTTTCTGACTCCGCAGAGTTCAGATGCGCACTCCTTGCACTAGCTCCAGAACTTCCAGTGTTCTGTGGTGCATCCCTTACATAGCCTAAAGAACCCAGGTATAAACTGACAAACTCATAAACAAATAGAAAAATCTATCTATAACATGTATCTACAACATGCAAATTACATTCAAATTCTTAACCATGCGTAGACAATTCATGGGTAGGAAAAACTTCTCTTTGTATTCATCTCCAAATGTCTATACAAATGTTTACAAATGTTGGACTGTAACAAGTCTCAACTCTGTCTTCCCTGAGACTTCTCTACCTGAGAACTCCTTTCTCCCTCTCTCTACTCTAATTCCCCCCCTTTACAAAATGAGGGCTCTCTCGAGCTTATCCTCCACCTCACCATATCTGAGCTATCACTATCACAGAACGGCTTCATTACATAAATGGAAGTCACCGATCTGACCGATCTGGACTTAGCTACAGGTAACCAATTAAGGAAACCTCAACCACTACCTGTACAAAGGCGTGGTCTGGTCTCTATCAGCCTTACAACATTAAATTCAATTTCAAAAATTGGAAAACAAGAGGGTTGCGCCTCTCCTTTTCATGAATACGTGCTGGATGTGCTTGTTGGCTGGCGCTTATACTGAGTTGGAGCGATGCTCCTGCATCAAAAAGTAAATCATGAACAAAGGCATGGAACCAAAATATTTAGAATTCTTGTCCAATTTCCACTTGAGTATCCATTCACTAAGCCCCCCTTCTAGAATCAAATATCTGAACTTCAATAAGGATTTGGCTTTAGATGCCACCTTTTGTGAGAATGAACAAGACACACAAAGATGTTGGACTGATTCTACCTCGATTTCGCACAAGGAACAACAACTAGGACCATACGAACCCCTCTTAATCCCATTGTTGGGCTAAATATATGCACTATTAATTCCCACATTTAATTATCAATTGGGGCTCGTAAGCTTCGAGGTGCAGGCGCAGGAAACACATGATTAAAGCCTAATTTAAAGTTGGAAAAACTATCTTCAAACTCACACTGCAGGGAATTAACACTAAGGATTCATCCCTGGGTTACAAGAATAACTTAGTGCTATAAAGTCTTAGATCACAGTCTTTAAGTCACTTGGGATGATGTTCGTGTGATTAATTGTGAGTAGCTTACTTAAGTCTTTTGTCCTTCAATGATTATTTCCTATAGTGGATCCACACTTAAATGCAATAAAAGAAACAATCAAACGGAAATGAAATTCACGATAGAAACTAACACCTTAGGAAGAATTCCAATGAGAGAAGGCCATATCTCATGAGTTAGACCTCTAATCTATCCATTGGTGTTTGAAGCTATAAGAAATTCAAAATCATTCAACGCTAATCAACATTAAATATTTCCTACTTATTTCAAAACATTTCTATTCTAGAGAAATAGGAACAATCAAATTAGGTGTTGTGGGTGCAAGTGACAAACCAAGTTTAGCAGAAAAGGATGTCTAACAAATAAATCTACAAAATCTAAATCCACACCAAAAAAACAAATGGTACAAAACAATGCAAACTAAAATCAGAAACCAATGCAGAAACAGAGCTAAGTACAAAGACAAAATAAATGCAAAAGCAAAGTAACATTACAAGGAAAAATATGCAAGAGAAACTCTAAAAATCTAAGGAAGTTTTCAACTCAGAAATCGTGCTTCAAGTGAAATGCGTTAAGCACATGCCCTGCTTATTAATCTAGTTACCATTAAATACAAAACAAATCTGCAATTAAGAGTATGATATTCAATTCTAAATGTTTTATGCGCCTCACACAGATTTGTATTCATTGTTGTCCCAAATTTCTTTAGAATGTCGGGGTTATTCAGAGCCTATGCTATGTTTATCAAATAGTTTATATCAGAAATCTTCAAGTAGCGATATGAATCAATGCACTTTGTATTTCTTGTATTTTTGAAATGAACACATCACACTTGAAAATCATTAAGCCCGCCCTATCATACGAATTTCTAAATGCATACAATCAAAGGGTAAGATCTTTGAGTTTTAGTTTTCGAATCAAGTGTAAAATGCACAATCGAAATTTAATAAATTGAAAGAAAATAATAAATCAAATCTGTATGAAGATAAATAACCTCAACAAAACTCCTTTATGCAGCAAATGAGAATATAAAATGTTGATCTAAAGACTGTCAAAAAATGTAAATCTAGTATTCTACCTTATCTATAAAACAACACAACACATACCAAAGGATGGGGGACCTTCCAAAGCTGGTCTGTGTTGTGGAAGAAGTCTACAATACTAAGGACTGATCCACACCATGTACAAGAACAACAACTCCTTTTTATTACCTGAAAACTCCAAGGAATTACAAACACTCCTCCATATGTTCAATCTTCTTCACAACAATGAATATATTTCCTCCATTAAAAAATGATAATAGCCACCTCTCAACCTTTTAACACTCTTATTTATACAAAAAAATCATTGAATCGAGGATGGGACCGTATCCCATAGCTTTGATCTCAAAATTTATATTTTTAGGACAAATCTTCAAAAATATGGGTTTTAATGCAATTTGGGCAGATTCGAGTTAGTCTCCCACCCATATCTTCCAAACCAATTCTAATTTTGAAAACCTGCCTGCGCCATACTCAATTTTCCATATTCTAGACAAAACCCATTCCGTAGAATTTCTATATCTAATTCCATCTGCACATAAATCGAGGCACAAGTTAGTAGCTTGAGATTTTCACTAATTTTAGCAGAATCATTCCCCCTGAGCTGGAGGTCCACACTTGTGATATGGGTGAATTTTTCCTCACGTGTCCGCATGTAAACCTGGCTCTGGACAAAACCCATGTACCCGATTTTCCTCTAGAAACTTTCCAAAATTTCGAATTATTTCTAGTACTGGATTGTTATTGATGTTGGTACCGGATGACCTGGAGCATTTTGGTACCGGATGGTTTCTGAAACATTCTAGTACTGGATGTGCTGAATTGCGAGTACCAGATGATATGGAGTGTGAGTACCAGATGACATGGATTGTGAGTACCAAATGACTTGTAGAACCTTCTCGCACCGGATGACTTGGAGTACCGGATGAGCGCAACATTGGTACCGAACAAACTGAGTACTCGATGACATGGAGTGTGGGTACCAGATGACATGGAGCATGGGTATCGAATGACTGTGTAGGTACCAAATTATTGTGCATATATCGGTTGACTGTAGAACCTTCTGGTAAAGGATGACTTGGAGTACTGGATGACCTGCAATGCGGGTACCAGAACATGAACAATACAAGTACCAGAACATGGACAATGCATATATTGGAACTTGAACAATACAGAACATGCTGCTTGGACATAGAAACATAGGATTAAACCATCATCGACAAAACTATCATATAATCATCATTTTAATCACTAAAAATATGGAAAATTCTGTATTAACCACATAGGATGAATAATAAGAGATAATGGAGGTTTGTGATTTAATTAGCGATATATTAGTGACAAAATGTGGGGATAAGGTGTAATGATAAGTGTATTTGTATGGCAGAAAATATGACAAAACTGGAGCTCAACACACCCCCAAACCCAAGGATTTGCATGTCCTCATGCAAACAAGGTGAAGATGAAAGTGGACTATGTGGAACCGGTGCATGTTCACTGAAGGAGAGAAATGAAGTATGCCAGAGCTAAGAGCTGCTGAAAATATCCTGCAAAAAGCACCCTCGAAAAATATTAAAATTTTTGTACTGTTGGTACAGGAACCTACTGGTTTCTGTACCAGCAGTACTGGAACAAAAAAATCTAAAAGAACTCAAACCAATACTATTATTATGAGAGAAGAAATATACATTTATGTCATGCTTAAAGAAACAACCAAAAATTAAACTTTATTCATGCTTGTAAATTTGGAAATGAAATTTATTTTAAAATATTACAAGCATAAAGGAAATTTCCAAATTACTTATTACATACGATTTCATCAATCATTAGCAGTTGTATGCTCAAGAAACCATGTAAATTATGATGGGGGATTTTTCCTCTTATCCTTAAACAAAAGAACATGAGGAGATACATGGTCTTTAATAAATGAAAGATCGATAGGAAACCAGTCAGCCCTGTTTAATTTCTCAAAGAATCTATGTCATTCAAGTGATATTGATAAAGTTCACATTTGAGTTTATTAGACTCCTTCATTTATGGGTCCCACCTCTAGGACAATGATATCCTAGGTATGAATGACGGGGTCTTAAGACCATCTTACGGACATTCTCAAATGAAAATTAGATGAGGTTCATTATCCTTTTGTTCAACCATGCATGCTTCTTCTTAACAATTTACACAAGTATATTGTTCATACAGACAAATATAGATTAGGCATAATGAAAGACATCAAAATCAGAACCCATTGCCAACAAACATGTTCAGTACTCCGATGGGGTAATTTGACATCTAAGAAATATCCTTCCCAGGCAGAATTCCCCATTGCCCATGAGCCTGTTCAGTACCCTGATGGGTTTGCCTAGTTATACCACAGGTCGGTACCCGCTGCCTGCAGACCTGTTCAGTATCCCGACGGGTTAGCCTCTTACACCCGTTTTCCATCAAAGGCTCTTGTCCCAATCTTTACCCTTAAGATAAAATTTATAGATTGCTTTCGCATGGGTGAATGGGGGAGCATCTTTGAAAACCTTTTTATAGGATGGGATGGTATTGGGTTGGAAGATATTTTATAGATTGTCCATAAAAGATTGTTCGTATGAAAAATAGACTTATGTATCGATATTAGTCGAAAGACATATCATGGTCAAACTTACTTAATGTGTGGTGGATGAGGCCATGAGAGAATGACCTAAAGGTGTCTCTAGTACCCAAGTTCATCTTCTCCATATAAGATTGTGTTTCCTCACAAGTAGAAGTTTCATTCACTCTCATGCTACTATTTGATAAGAATGCTTGAATAATAAGTTCTGATAGGAAACTACGATGTAAAAGTTACCTATGGGCATCATTATGTAGACCTTAAAGATTTTGTAAATCCCCATAATATTTTAAAGATTAGGCTTATGAGTAACTGTTATTATGAAAAATATGCATGTAATAATAAGAAGAAATATCTTAAGTTGTTTTGGTTTTTAATGTTAGATCACCAATATTATCTTCATCTTATTTTATTTATTTGAAAAGAAACACGAAAAAATGTTTCATTTATTTAGAACTATGTTAACTAACATGCAACTTTTACTCTATCCTACCTGAGAACAAGAAATTATATTTCACGTGTAAGAATATTTCCAATGTAACCATGTGCGTAACAGGTGTAGAAACACATTCATACTCGGGTTTGAAAGATAATCTTTAATGT
>SNQJ01S0055322.1:44295-66638 GCA_010110895.2 Picea sitchensis
TCTAATGTGAATGTAATGGGCGTATTTGAACAAAATATAAATAACTCTCATTTATATACATTATTTACATGCTGCAAGTTTTAATCTAAACTTACTAAACTCTGTGAAAATGACCTCTTTAACAAAAGAAGATAAAGAAAGCACATAAGATATTTTTTCTGTTTTCTCTTTATTAATCTAAACTAAAATAGAAAAATATACTATGAAACAGAAGTATGTGGATCGTCAAATCCAAATCATTTATTTGAGTTTCAAAGACAAACAAACGACAAAAGAAATAAACTAACCCGTTAATGAGTTAATCGACATGCACCCAAACATCCGTACGATTAGAGAACATCCAGCCAGCTTGTCCAAGAGGTAAACCTGCAATGAACCTTGAAACTGTTCGGAATAAATGTAGAACAGTATGTTGACTGTTGAGTTTTAATAACATAATGAGAGATGCAAATAGTCACTGTGATCTTTGTGATTGCAAGCAATTACATTTGAGATAAATCTAACTATAACAACATGCTTTTAATCATTCAAAAAAAATTAAAGAGAAATCCTGTCATTTGGGTTGAATGAATGATCACTCTTTTCAATATCTGAAGCATCAAATGTGAACGACATTTTAAATAAATTATCCCAATACCATAACAAATTGTGAAGACTAAAGCTATCAATAACTATTAATTTATCAGGATAAACAAACTATAAACGAAAACACCATTTACAGAAAGCTAAAGTTGAAATGAAAATGTATGTTCCGTCCAAATTTGTGAATAAATGCCCACCTTCAACCCCAGGCCCAGATGTCTTCATTAAAAAAATATCTAATATTTAAAGAGTTCAGTCAAGCTAAACATCTTATCTTGTGGGATAATATTAAATCTCAAAATAATTTTCTAATTACAAAATAGAGGGTAATATAACCACTCCATATCACACTGTATCTCTCAAAACTATAAAAAGCTTGTTTCTGTTTACAAAAGATGAGCCAAAGAAATGGATAATAAGCTTAGAAGTGGTCCATATCATTAGATCACCACCAACTATACGATATCCTGAAAGGAAAAACATAAATACATGAGTTTAGATATTATTCTAACCAATAATTTCCAAAAAAACCGAATGAGAATGAACTGGCTACAAAATCAGCTGATTCTGTAGCTAGTTTTATTTCAAACATCATAAATCTAATTAAATCTATAATAATAGAAAAACCAAAATAAAAATACAACTAAGAAAATCAAACAAATCTTTACCTCATAACTGCATGCTAAATTTAACTCACAAGATCTCAGAGTTAACTACTGCTATAACACTCTCAACATTCTTTATTATCACGTTTTCAGTCCTTTTCAAACGCTTCCCCTGCCTTTGAACACTGAACTTTAGACTGTGATTTTGACTCATTAATGAGTCGATCTGAGTGGAGAGGGTTTTGATCTGCAATTGAAGGGAAGGTATATCTGTGCAATATTTGTCGATCCAAAACAAACAAACCTCACACCGTGGATCTAGAATAGTTGTTTGAGGATATCCATGGCCGTGCGTCAGAACGCTACCACTATTGTCTATGGGTTCTTTACTGAGTTTGATCCCTATAAAATCCTTATTACCTCTCAGGCATGGTGGAAACTTATCCACATAATTGAATTGCTAACTGTTTGGAAGTGTTTCCACTAGGGATTTTATGTTAAGATTAGGGCAAACAAATTGATTCATGCACAAAAAATTCTGAAATCTCAGAACTAACATATCGTTGCCCAGGTAAAAATGGTCGAGTATTGCCTCATGAAGAGGGTTTTCCTTTAAAGGGTCTGGCTTGTGAATTGAGGAAAAAGTATGTTTCTCTATGAGAGGTTTATCCAACATTGTAGGAATGCTTGTAACAAAATAAAATAAAACAAAACACTTAGCTTAACCGAAACATGAATTCTGAGAAATTTACCTCCAAAGTTCGAGGCATATCTCTGAAACGATCTAGTTTATGGGGAAACGACCCATGACGAAGGTAAAAGAGCCCATTTAAGTTCTGGTTTTTAAAGGGTTTGGTCTAATTCATAACGGTTTGCTCAGAATCTATCCCACAAAATCGAGTCTCCGGCAAGCAAAAAACGAGATTGAACTCTGCTATGAATAACAAATGTGTAAAACTTCAGGGTTGTTCAGATCTACTTGGATGAAAGGGGACATAAGGGTTTAACATACCAACAATCATGAAAGCAGAAAGAGATCACTGTAAGCATGAAGGGTTTCGAAAACAGAAGAGACCAGGGAAAGAACCAAAAGAACAAAACCCACTATTACCCTAGCGCGATTAAATGAAGGCATGAGGGGTTTCATACGAAAATTAGGCATTTTGTGTAATGAATCGCTGAGGGTATAGAACAAAGCCCGATACATGTCATTTTCAAACTTCGTTCATCCCCGAGAAATGATGGGCATGTCGTTTTCAAACTTCCACTATCAACAGAGTACAAAATATGACCAGATGCGTTTAAGTATCATCATGTGTAAAGGGTGGAGTTACTCATTATAAGGTCAAGAAGAGAGGTGTTTGACAAATCACAACATAACGACCATATAAGGATTTACAAGAATCATACATGGAACAAAATCATAGTCTAACATCAATCGATTCACGGTATAGCGTTCAAATGTCCAAAGTAGACCTTATAACAATGAGCAATTAAAAACAACCATTTTATTGACTTGAGATAGGCCTTAAAGCAAAAAATCATTCTTAAAAAGGTTTGTATGATCATTAGTTTTCCTAGGGAAATAAGCCTTAAAATCAAATGCAATAAATTCGCAAGTTTCAATGCTTCGTTCATGCTTTTAGTCATGAACGAAGCATAGAAACGAGAACTAGGAAAAATAAAAAACTTTTATAGCCCAAGATTCATCTTTCAAGTAGCAATGTTCATATGTTTAAGTGGAGGCAATTATAAAATTTATGATTCGTTGCTTTAAGAATTGAAAATATTGTGGGGCTGCCAACACAACCCAATACCTGAACACAACCTTTGTAACCATACTACTTTCTTACTTGCATGAGTGGCTTCCATGTATTCATCTTTGTTGACGGGCATATGTGAACACCCTGTCAACTGTGAGGGAAAGTCTGGTTGGAATTTGTCTAAGTAACCTAAGCCATTTGGGATGACTCACCCTGACGAGTTGTACGGCTCCGTTGGTAGGTAAAGGGATATAATATTAACTGTAAAAATAAAATAACTAACCTAATTACCTACTATGTACATTTATGTTCTATATATACAAAGTGTACAAATGTACAGATTGCAAGATTTGCAAAAAAAAATAATCTTGGAAACTAAGTTTATAAAAGAGAACCAAATCTCAGGAAAAATGTAAATAGATCTAAGATTAATTACTAATCTACTTTTACCTTTGAAAATAAAAGAAAAGAAAAGAGTGAATGTAGATGATAATATTCCGACTTAGATAAGAAAAGTATTTAAGTTTAAATATGAATCTACATTCACAAATCAAATAACAAAAGAAGAAAAATTACTAACCTAAAACTGGCCAGTTTTAAAAGAAAAACTGTGGTTGTGTCTTCTCGTACCAAACTGCTCCTGCAATCTACTTGTTAAGAGAAATATATAGCATATAGTTGTAGAATTCTAAGACTATATAAATGCCAAGAGAAAGTCACTTCACTTTGACAATTCAGATCTCATTCATAATATAGAAAGGACAACTTTTGTGTTGTTAATCTCAGGCGAGAATATAAATGTCCATTTACAATAAGAAATAAATTCCCATTGAACAAGTAGATTTGGGAAAACTCAAAGTATATGAACAAATTCAATACAGTTCAAGATTCAGATCAAGATAATACAATCATCCGAAACTATACAATTTGGAATCATAGACTATTAAAAGATTGAAAGTATTAATGTATAGATGATAATAATGAACCATGTATTGATAAAACTGACTAAAACTAATTTTAATCAATTCATAATCAATTAATTTGAAGAATATAAATCATAACATCAAGATATTATAATACAAATTGAACTCTTTAACTTGCGGGACAAAAGCCTTGGTTAAAGCACAATTCTATATCCTTCAATAAAATATTCATGAGCCCATCTCCCAAATTTTTTCACTATCCCTAATATCAAAGCTAACTGAGTATTTAAACAACACAATGGTATACTTCTCATATCCACAGGATATAGGTAAATATTAAAAAATAGAGTGTTTTTAAGACTGCATACTAATCTGAGTTTATAATAATAATGTTTACAACAACTTATAAAAGTTTGTATAACAGTCATTAAAAAATATATTTTGAATTGTTTGGAATAAATCCTACTTTTAAAACATAAGTACTTCATGATTCTTCATTAAGCAAGCATCACACAGATCATCTTGTCGTTCCTTTTTGAGACCTGAAAATAAAATTAAAATCCAATTAAAAACCACATTAACTAATTTAAGACAAGCCACAAAATGTTTGATTCTGTAGCTAGTCCAAAAACAATGCAACAACTAATGCTTAACAAACAAATCAAATAGAAATACAAAAAAAATAGATTTATTTACTCAAATTAAACATTGGAAAATGAGGATTTGTGCATCTCTGATATCATAATATATTTGACATTTGTTGACTTATTAATAATAATATCTCAAGATTTCTCGGGTTTCTTATTTTCCCGAGGAACACTTTGTTGTATTTCAAACCTCAACTCCTAATTGTCTCTTTCAAGTTCTCTATTATGCCTCATAACCTGATTAAGGCACATTTTCAAATATGGAATGTCTGTGTAATATCTCTGGGCCCATGCTAATCATTCGTGACAACACACAGGTTTCAGATTCGAGAGTGATTGTTGGTGGTATGAGTGCGAAGGTTTTTCTCACACCAAATTAGCCTTTAAATCGGCCCGAATTCCTGAGAATCCCTCACAGTCTTGGAGGAACAGGAGAAAATTAGAAACAAAGTCATACTGAGGATGACTATCCTCTGCAGAGTCTGAGCTTGTATTTTCAACAGAGTTTTGATCTTCTATCATAATCGTTTGAATGGAATCATTCCTATGTTTGTGCATGTTTCTTATCATTCTAGATAAGATGTAGCCATTCCTTTTGTTTTTAAACTCGACCTCACAGACCCCCTGCACATGTCTAGATTGTTTACCCTGCTCTCTATGTTTCTCCTTGACTGCTAGTCTCGTAGACTGTGACTAATCAACAACACTTAACTACTAATTCCTCAAATGGCTAAGGACAACTTCTAAAGGTTTCCTAGGCACGAACTCAGATCTTTTGGGCGCTGATCTAGCCATAGGAAAAACCTCCGTTTGGGCATCGGGTGACACGATAGTGTCATCATGAATCTAAATCTCAATTCGAAAATCATGAGGTGAATTAGGAGAAGCCTTGGGAGAGAAAGGCTCTTCAACACCCCTTGTTAAATCAATGATGGGGTCTATTTGTGGGGTGTAAGAATTCATTTCTTACCAGAAAACCTTGCCAATCGTCCCTCATGCTAACCAAATGAAATTCAACCAAGATACGAATTAGGCCATGGTGAAACAAGTTGGTCTTAGGGTTAGGGCTTGGTCGTTGATAAAATTTCGACATTTTTTGCAGGCTTCTAAGTAAGTGGAAGTGTAAGTTTAAACTAAACTCTTGAAACACCATAAGCAACCGTATGTGAAAATAGAAAATTAGGCCGTAGTGACCTTCACAGGTCATGAATTTCTTGATTATCAACAACAGACTGTACCAAATGGTGTTAAATAACTCAAAATACATACCCTTTATGTGGTATTGTGACTTTTTTGATGCCAACAGAGACCGCCATGGAATACTGGTTACCTTCATGTTTTTTAAACCACTTGTCACCTTCCCGAGGAAGACCCGCTGCCTTAGAAAAGAATTCCTAAGTGCCATGTAACTGAACATCCCCGATTTTAGCTTTGGTGCCATCAAAAGTCCTGGAAAATGCCTCGACCACTTCTAAATTAAACCCATCAAACGATTGAATAAAACCTAACCAACCGACCTAGGAAATCCTACCCATTGCATCGTCATGGGACAACAAGGTTTGCGGGTGATTTGGCTCTATCTTCACTACGAGAGACGTAAACTCAACAGGGGTAAACCAAAATACACAAAAACAATTTTCATCAATGGGAAAACGTTGTAATCAAAACATACCAAGCCCATAAACAATGAATGAGGCCAAACAAACATATCTGATGATAAAAAAATGATCGAGGGTTTGAGGACTCTCTACCATTATCTCCCACTCCAAGTTCTGATGACCTCCTGTACACTAGTTTACATATAGGTTCAAAGCTAACAAACCCATGAAACCCTCACGACTTGCCACAAACTACTGACCTGATTTTGAGGAAATTAACACTACGCATAGTAATGATTCATATGATAGTCGAAAGGTTAGGCAAGGGTAAGTAGGCATTACTAACATCGTGTCGTGATATGACAATGGTAGGTCTCAAAAATGTTATGTAAAGACTGTTTATATAGGTAAGGTTTTAAATGAACCCCGTATCATCCATATCAATCAATAGTTTTAATCAAGGCTTTAGTTCAAGCCCGACATTCAAGTTCATAAATTCATTTAAATCAAACCCATAACTTTTTAAAATTGAGCTTAGTTTGTAGTAAGTGAGTATTTCTTAGGTTTTTTAATGACATTCATAGACCCTCCATTTAAAACATAGCTCAAGGATATTCTTATTCATACCTTAGATTAGTTAAGGCAAACAAACAATAATCTTTAATCCATGTAAAGGGATACTGTCACAATAGCTTGATCAACGATTTGCACGAAAATAAGCTTCAATTTCATGCTTTATAGTCATGAAATTGAAGAGGGAAAACGATCAATAAGTGACACAAACATATTCACATGAAAATGATCAAAATTCAAACAAGAGTAATTAACACTAAACATGCTTCTGTAGTTGAAAGTGTCACTACAACTTGTCTTTTGCTCATGCAACTGATTGCTCTTGCAAACAGGTTAAACACATACCCGCTTGTAGATCTCCTACAATCCAGATCTCCAACCCAGTATGCATCCACAAAGCCATGTATGTCCAACATTTTGTCCAATATTGGTCTTCCTTGGTAGCACAATCCATATCTAGCAGTGCCACACAAATACCCAAAAACCATTTTTAGTGTTGTCCAATGCTCCTTCTCTGGTTTTGAAACACACTTGCTGAAAAATCCCATTGCATGTGCAATGTCCGGTCTAGTACATACCATTACATACATCAAACTTCCAACTGCACTCACATATGAACATGAGACATGCCCTCTTCCTCTGCATGTGTCTTGGGATGTTGATCTATAGATAACTTTACACCAACATGAATAGGGAGCTTGACCGGTTTACATTCCTGCATAGTAAACCTTTGCAATATTGTCTCGACATATTTTCTCTGATTTAACCAGAGTTTCCTCTTTTTCCAATTTCTTTTAATTTCCATGCCCAAAATGAAATTTGAAGCACCGAGATCCTTCATGTCAAATTTAGAGGAAAACTGTGGTTTCACATCCTGGATAATCCCTTGTTGTTTCCTATCAGCAACATGTCATCCACATACAAGACCAAACAAATCAAATGATCACCAATTAATTTAAAATACACACAGTGATCCTCTTTGCTTCTTGTGAAGCCAAGTCCCATCATACAAGTATCAAAATTTTGATACCACATCCTTGGTGATTGTTTTAAACCATACAGGGACTTTTTCAGCTTTCATACCAACTCTTTGTTTCCCTTCACAACAAAGCCTTCTGGATGCTTCATATAGATTTCTTCTTCCATATCCCCATGTATGAATGCTGTCTTCACATCCATATGTTCTATTTCAAAATCAAATGCAACAACAATAGATAACAAAAATCTTATAGAATTTAACTTGGCAACAGGAGAAAAAATCTCACCAAAATCAATTCCCTCAACCTGGGAATAACCCTTTGCTACTAACCGAGCTTTGTATTTCTCCACTTTTTCTTATGCATTCAACTTCTTTTTAAATACCCATTTGCTGCCAATGGGATTTCTTCCATTCGGAAACTCCACTAGATCCCAAGCCTCATTCTTATCCAAGGCTGCTATTTCTTCATCCATGGATTTTTTCCAGAGCTTTCCATCCTATGAATCCATTGCCTCCCTGATAGTTCTAGGATCATCATTAGTAATAGAAAAAGAAAAATTTGAATGAAAATCAGATGGAGTATACCTTTCCGGTAGCCTTCTTTCTCAAACCGATATCCTCAATTCTGGAGTATGAGGATCTTCTTCTTTGGATTCATGTTCTTTTGTAGAGTCTGATTCATCATCATTTAAATCAAACTCTATTTTATCTGGTTCTTCCTTACTTGGTAGGAATTCCCGTTTAACAACATCCTTCATTTCTCTAAATACCACATCTTATCTATACACTACCTTCTTAGTTTATGGGCTCCAAAGCTTATAACCTTTGAGACCATCTTTATACCCAATAAATATACACTTTTCAACATTCTTATCTAGCTTACTCTTGTTTTCCTTTGGAACATGAACATAGGCCTCACAACCAAATACCTTGATATGTGTGAGAGAAGATTTCTTACCATTCCATACCTATTGTGGATTCTTTTCATCCAATGTTGATGAGGGTGATCTGTTGACCAGGTAACATGAAATACCCACTACCTCCGCCCATAATTATTTCCCTAACCTGACACCACTGAGCATGCACCTTTATTTTTCCATCAGTGTCATGTTCATCCTTTCTGCATCTCCATTATGTTGAGGTGTATATGGAATAGTGTTCTTCCTTGCTATACTACACTACTTACAAAATTCTTCAAATTCATTCCTGCAGAACTCTCCACCATTATTTGTCCTTAGCACCTTAATTCTTTTCTCTGTTTGATTCTCAACAGGAGCCTTAAACTCACTAAAACCTATAAAATATTTCATATTTCTTCCTAAGGAAATATATCAAAGTATTCCTCAAGAAGTCTTCTATAAATGAGACATAGTACATAGATTTTCCCAATGATGGAACCGACACAGGTCCAAAAACATCACTGTGAACTAGCTGTAAAATTCCTTTTCCCATGTTGCAATAGAGGGGAATCTTACCCCATTCTAATTCCCATATACAAAATGTTCACAGAAATCAAAATTCAGAGAGCAATTAGACATACCTTCAACCATACCTTTATTGTGTAGTAGTCTGATCCAGGGGATCAAAAAATGCTCAAAAATAAAACTGTTAGAAATTTCTCGAAAGTGAATTCATTGCATAGATCTCATCCTCATGATCCCAATACAACTTAAACGGGCTCAAACAAAGTTCGTATGAGAGAGATATCGTGTTCTGTCCATTTTTCCAAACAGACAAAATTGCTGACTATACAGTCCGTACAGTTCGTACGACCGTACAAATGACATGGAAAGGTGACATGGTAGGCTGACTGGATAAGTGGTGACGTGAGAGGCTGAATTCACATTTTTTTACATGGACCAATCCACTATTGACACATGGCATGTTCGTAAGTGAATGAAAGGGTACCATGTGGCCTAGCCAGGGGACGCCACGTGACACCCCCTTATTACTTGGTAAAATTTTGTTTTGGGATCTATGGGGGTCGAACCCATGAACTATGAAAAGGGGATAAGTATTCATGTAGACAGAGCCACTATCACTCCTACATGGTGTTACTTAACCATATACGATGCAATTATTATTTGAATTTGCATAAATTGTTAGTCAGGTGGAAAAAGAGTCGAGGCTTAGCCCGAACCCTTAGACGGATTTACATACACCAAGCCACATGTCCTAGGGCACAAAATAGACAAAGGTTTAGTCAGAGGGTGAGGGGAGTTAGGCTAGACCCTGGCCACATGGGACCATGCGACCGAAATCTCCGCTGCATAAGGTGCTAACACCCTAACGCTGCAACATTTTTGCCCATTTTTCGGAATGGCGTGTGGTGTCAAGTTTTGGCATGAAAAACACACAAAGGATGAATTAGTCACACAGTGTGTGCATTTTGGCGAGAAGAGACAACATGTTATTGGGGGGAACTTCCAGGAAGTGTATTTTCTTCAATTTTTGGCCAAACCAGGTGCATGAAGAGTCTAGTTATGGGTGTTTGGACATTCTGGAGCCAATATTGGAGCCATCTATTTTTCATTCTGAGCATTGTAAAGCATTGTTTTTAATAATTTGAGTTTATAATGAAAATGATCCATTGGAAGATGGACCAGGAGATGCAACCCAAGAGAGGGGTGAACTCCTTTATCATTTTGTTGTGTTATGTGTTTATTTTGATGGTTGTTTATGACTGTTTATGTTGTTCATTTCAAGTATAAATACTCTATATTTTCATGTGCTTGCAACTTGATCCAATTTCCCAAGACACATACATTTTCCACTTGCAAATTTTTATACACAAACCTTTTTCATTTTCAGATCAAGTCGAAGACCCTTCTCTCTAATATGCCCCAGTCTTTGATGCCATATCATAACCTTTTCTCCAGAGACTGTAGGAGTTCTCTCTTCTTCAAATCCAATATAAGGAACAATGGAACTATTGCACTCATCACTAATAGTGCTTCCTTGTAGCTTATACATAGTTCCAAACCGAACTCCCTTCAACAACACCATTGCTCCTCGAACTATCCTGCATGTTTCCTTTTCAAATATTGTTTTTACCCCTATATCGTCCATTTTTCTTACAAAAAAATCAAATTTCTGGCCAATCCTGGGATGTGAAGAACCCCAGGTAGTGTTCTAATCCTTCCATCTATGAGCCTCAACTTGACTTATCCTCAACCTATGATTCTAGTTGTTGAGTCATTTCTTAGGAAAACATTACCTCTATCATACCTTTCATATTCATAGAACCACTCCCTGTGGGGAGTCATATGAAAGGATGCACCTGATTCAACCAACCATGCCTCATGATTTTCATGTGTTCTTGAAGAAGCCAAGTACACATCCCCTCCTTCTTCCTTGGAGGTCTTTTCTTTTGTATAAGGAGATTCTTCAGATCCCTTCTTTTTCTCAACTTTGGATCTACATTGCTTCTTGTAGTGCCCTTATTTTCCACATCTCCAACATACCTTTACAAAATTTCCAAGAAACTTAGATCTTCCCTTATACTTAGATTTATTTCTTTCCTGGGAGCATCCTCTTGCAAATAATGCATATGTGCTCTGTCCTTCCATGTTCTTCCATCTCATCTCCTCTGACAATAAGGATGATACCACTTCATCAAACTTCAAGGAAGTTGTATTACTATTTATGGCCACAACTACACTATCCCACGAGTCTGGTAAAGAGCACAATAAATTGATACACTTATCTTCATATGAAATTTTAATCTCAATAGATACTAACTGACTTACCACAGTATTGAAGGCATTCAAATGGTCTACCACCGAGTATCCATATCTCATCCTCAAGTTATACAACTTATTTCTCATGAATAGTTTATTTATTAGGGACTTATACTGATATGACTTCCCCAACTTATCCCATAAATATTTGGTTGTACATTCCTCTGACACATTCAATAATACTAAATCTGAGAGACACAGTCGAATTGTTCTCTTCGCCTTCCGATCCAACTTTTTCGAGTCATCTTCTGAAGTTCATGTAGGTGCAATACTTGGATCCACCATGATCCACCGATCTCTGTCCACCAACAGATCTTCCATCTTGAGCTTCAACAACTCAAAAATTTTCCCATTAAACTTCTCGATCTCTATTTTCGAACTACTCACCATTTCTTTTCACCTGAAAAATCAATACCACAGATCTCCCATTGTAACAAGACTTATCACAGTCCCGAGCCAAAACCTTGACCACAAAGGAGTCCCCCTGAAGCCAACAAAGCTCTGATACCAAATGTATATTTAACCTTGTACAATATTTTACTCCAAACATATTTTCAATAAAAGAACATAAAAGATACAATGGAAAATACACCCATTACACTGAGATTTTTCCCCTAGAAATCCAAACCGTGAAAACCAACATATTCTATATTCATTCATAGTGATACATGTTTACAATACAATATATATATATATAGGAGCCAACAAAATCCAAAAACCTGACCCAATGACCTGGATTATTCAACAACCCTAATTCCTTAACCGGAAATAGAAAACCATCGACAAAAACCATGTGCTGAAAAACCACTCAACAATGGACACAAAAAAATGAGACAAAAATGTGACATGTTTCTCGAGGGGAAAAAAATATCCCAAGGGTGTTTCCCCCAAACCCCTTGCAACCCTCGAAGGGGGGGCCTATTGCCCCCCCTCAAACCCCCCTATGCGCCCAACGCAATGTAGCAGACCCTAGAGCTAGTAGTGCAAATAATATAACACATACCCAACATTAACTACCTAGTGGGCCTTCTTTAATAAGGCCCCATTACATTTATTCAATATTAACTACCATAGTGGGACTTATTTAATAATAACAAGCATAGTGGACTTATTCCACCTTACATTGAATGACCTCCACTATTAATACTTTACTATGGGCCCTTCACCCCCCCATTACGCCCCTAGGGAGGATTCAAACACAATTTGTTGTGTATTTCCCTATTGTGAGGCCACATAGAATACTAATCACATGAATTTTACATTAAATATTTCCATTATTTCCCTTAGCATTTGGATTGATTCCATCTTTAACTAAGTGGATTTTCGGAAATCTATAACACTAATTTCAAGAGTGTTGTTCATTGGCACTTAAATTGTTGGTTTTCTTCGACTGGTGAATTTAGTTATATGATCATACAACATTAAATGTGAATATTGTTTATGATTTGGAAACCATAGACAATAACCCAATATCCCAACCATCTCAAATGCTTGAATCACTAGTATTTTGTTAATTCCTTGATCTCTCATCACATTGACATGAATKTGTGTAAACTAAGTTTAGACTAGTTCTTTCCACACTATATATGTAGTGCATTGATACTATATTTATCCCACAAACCATATCACCTTCAATTGGTCAATGATTTACCATTATAACCTCATTAYTAATTTCATTATATCTCWATTTGAGCATTGGKACCACCAACTACAATGATATATTGTATTGTTTAGGCTAGAAATAAGAATATGATATCAATTATATATGTATGTTGGGCTTGTGTGTGTACACACATACACCCACMCACACACACATACATACATACATGTATGTATGTAYGTATGTATGTATGTATGTATGTGTGTGTGTATGTATGTATGTGTGTATGCATATGTGTGTGTGTGTGTGTATTTATGTGTGTGTAGACACATACACACACACACACACACATATACATGTGTGTGTGTGTGTGTAGTTAATTAATTKCTTGGGYAGTTATGTGTTAGTATGAAGTGTTGCGTTTACTAGTGCAAGATTTTGGAGGTCTATTTAGTTGGTAGACTTAGAGTGTAAGTTTGTAGATTGTGCACTTATATCCATTCACATTTATAGACATGTATGCATAATATATGGAGTTCCATGTTTAAATATTTCATCATAGTAGAGTGCACTTGTTTCTTTGCTTGAGTATTGGCCTTGGCAATGCCAAAAAGTATCCCAAGCTCGAAAACCAATTTAAAATAGATCCATTCTTGTATGCCTATTGGTGATTAATAGTAGCTAAGATTGACCTTAAATTCATGATAATTATTGTATTTCTAGGTCACTATTTTAATTGCAAAGAATCGATTTTATTTCCATTGAAGGATATATTTTTGTGAGAAATGTCGACTGTAAGTCCATCATTTATGAATCATATTGGTATTAAAGAATTTGAATATGTGATTTTGAAGAAGCGTTTAACACTTCAAGAAGAAATCATACCATAATGGGTAAAGCATATAAAAGAGAAAGGTTGGAATATTTAAGGGGATACAATGTGTAGATCCAAGAGGAAAACCAACACTTGAAGGAGAGGATCACAGAGATGGGAAAGGACCCTTCTAAATTGTTTCATTTGTTGAATGAACATTTTGATGAACATTGAGACTCTCTCACCATTATTATGGTAGATTGGAACAATATTTAAGTTCAACTCTTGCAATTGGGAGAGAAAGTCATTCAGTTGGATGGTTAACAAGAATATCAGCTCACTCATATGATGGCTTAGACATACCAATATTTAGAAATGAAGGAGGACTCAACATTGGACAAGTTATGGGTAGTTATCCAAGAGAATAAGGAAGCACCTTTCACTACTATTGTAGAAACCAGCACCATGACTGAGACAAGTAGGGTAATCCACCCTCCAAGAAAATTTCTAAAAAAAAATTAGAAGAGCCCTTTGGTGATTTTGGAAATCATGCCAAATGCATTGGTTCCAAACTCATGAGATAAATAGACTATGATTCCCAAGGAATAGGCAATAGAATCCAAGGGATTATAAACACATTGTATAAGTTGAACATAAGGTCGAGCATGAAGGCTTGGGTTTTGGTGGACAAGAGGAAGTAAGTGGATGAAATTCATCTCTTAAAATTTTAGCTCAATATAAGACCACCAAGATAACCTTTGTCAAGGCAAGATGGAATATAAAGGAGGCCATTTTGATTGAAGAAAAGGAAATAGAAAAAGGAGTGGAAAATAAACCAACACTTCATCTTGTTTGTATAATATTGAATGAAGAAATACAAAGGATGTTTCTACCATCCAAAATTGTACCCACACTTGGGGGATGAAGCAAGAAGCTCAAAATCATAAGCATAAACTGAAGAGGTATGACATAACATCTCTTGTTTGTCTCTTCTCTAAGAAGAATTGCCACAAGGCCAATGTTATTGGCACTTTGGTTTATGTTCCTCTTATGGTATGAGAGACCACCAAGTGACTACCTACTATAAGAATAAATCCATCAACTAAAGGATGAAACTAAATTGAAAAGATAATGTTATATAGCCCATGCAATTATAGGAATTTTTCTAGTATTACAAGTTAACTGTACATTGGGAAACCTAGTGTTAGGGGGATTCATCTAGAACTGCATCTTGGTAATAACATATTCAAGAGATAAGTTTGGAGAGTCAATTTTAAGGGGAAATAAGATATTTTCACACTTGTAAACTAGGGAGTAGAAAATTCTCAAATAAATATACTACGAAGGATATTTCTTTGTGCTTGGTGGAAATTTTTCAAGGTTGCCAGGAATAGAGAGTGTGCTGAAGAAAACAACATGTTTCTTCTTTGAGTTGAAGTATTTTTGGACCAAAAACCTATGAATGGGGAGATGTGATCTGAAATTGATCTAAAATAATAACTACTCATATAAAAATTTGTAAAAAGGAATTTCTTGGCAAAGTTTGAAGTTATCAATCAACTTGAAGTTCAAAACCAAAAGGTCTCAAGAAGGTGAAACAAATCACCTAATGGTTACTCCAAGGAAGCTCTATAATAAAGAATGTTTCTTGATGCAAAGGGAGCCAAAAGATATGGAAAGAAAAGATGAATATTTGGAGGAAGAAGGGGCAACAATATAGTGAGAAATCAAAGTGAAGCAATCTACTTGAATATTGGAGGACAAAGGAGATGTTGAGACTATCCATGAAGAGTGAAGGTTGTCTCTGAGCCAAAGGGATTTACAAAAAATATTGCCATCGAGTAATAATACACAACTTATTTATGTGAGAGTGTATATCTCACTCTTTATAACGATTTCTAGAGCAAGAATAAGATCCCAATGAATACTAGTTTTCCCATTTGAGTTTCCTAGGTGAAAAAATATGTTGTTTATGGTGCATTTATTTATTGTTTGGTGATTAATAACTATGCGTTTGGTTCCTTATATTAATTGGTTCTATATTTTTCCCTATTGTGAGGCCACACACACTACCAATCACATGAATTATACCTTAATTTTTTCCTTGATTCCCCTCAAAATTTGCAAATTGGTTCCATATTTAATTTAGTCGATGCCTAGGAATAAACTAATACTAGCTTCTTCCATTTGAGTTTCTACAGAAAAATATGTTGTTTTATGGCATTTATTTATTGTGTGGTGGATTAATAATCATGTGTTTTGTTCTTTTTATATTTAATTTGTCTCTATATTTTTCCCTCACAGAGCCACACACAATTCACCAATCGATGAATTATACTTTAATTTTTTTCCTTTGATTCTCACCTAAAATTGGTTCCATATTTAATTTAGTCAATGCCTAGGAATATACAATGCTAATTTCAATTGTTTTATTTGTTGGTTAATTAAATAACACTTACATTGTTTTCTTCAATTGGTGAACTTAATAATGTTCACATACAATGTTCAATTTGGAACTCATGAACTAACCCAAGATCTTAACCATCTCAATGTTAATGAATTGTTGTTGTTGTTGTTGTTGTTTTTTAAATTTTAGATCTCCTATCACATTTACTAGAATTTGTGTAAACTGAGTTTGGTTCAATGATCCACTATAAATGCAATGTATTGATATTATCTACAACCGATAACTTGAATCACCTTCAATTCATCGCTATACATTTACAACCTTATTATTAATTGCATTATGTATCTATTTGAGCCTTGGGAACACTACCTATAGTGATATCTTGTATTGTTTAGGCCAGAAACAATAATACATTGTCATTTACAAGGTTGAAGATTATGAACTTGTAGCCATCCAAATTTCTCAATATGAATGCATAATATATGGAGTTCTATGTTAAAATATTTCATCACAACATAGTGCACTTTCTTCTTTTCTTGGGAATTAGTCTTGGTGATGCTAGCAAGTATCCCAAGCTTGAAAACCAATCTGAAACAAATCCATTCTTGTATTCTTATTAATGAATAACAATATGGAAGATCAATCTTAAATTTGTGATTCTTATTGCATTTCCAATTGATTGTTTTAATTGTAGAGAATCAATTTTATTTCCATAGAAGGATCCACGTTGGTGAGACCCATGGGCTATAAGTTCATGTGCCAAAGAATTGCAATAAAATTTTGAACTCCTTAGATTCACTTTAATTCATCAATCCAAGGGTGTGCATATTTGATGATGTACTGTGCATTGTATGTTCAAATACAATAGTACAATATGACTTATAAACTTGATGATAAATGTGTAACTTAAGGTTGTTTTGAATGTTTTTTTGTCCTTTCCCTTTAAGCATTTTTACTCATGATCTTCACTACCTTTGCTTAGGAGAAGAAGAAGATGTTATAGGGTCACTTAGCTAGATATTGTAGGGATGATTCAATGGAGGTATTGGAATTGATAAGATTATGTGTCATAGAATTAACAACCTCTTCATCATCATGCACCTTAAATCAATTGTAAGACCCTATTCAAGCAACCTGTTTGCACTAAATAGAAATTAGTGATAAAGTGTTGTTTAAACCAAAGAATGAAGAAATTAATCTAACAGTAAGAAAGATGCTAATATCAGCCTCTTATACACTATCCATTCACCCTCAAAGGCTATTGATCTACATTCTTATATCCCAATTCAAGAGCATCAAGAGAAGGGTGAAATGAAAGTGGTTTCCACTATTCTAGAGAGGAACAAGACAACATTCATAAGATTACTCAATCTGCTAGGAATATTAGTTAATGATCAATTCAGATTTAATGAGATAAACTAAAATGCTGAACACCATAAATTAAAGGGTTGCACTCTAATAGAGAGAAAGTAAAATTACATAATCAAATTGGCTGGAAATGAAATGACATGAAGGAAATAAAACAACTACAATAACTTGCATGGAATTGCTATACGAAACCGTAAGCTACTGTAGAATTAAAAACATACTAGAAAAGAGGGTTCCTTGTATAGCCTTGTGTGGTCCCTACTCAAGGTCTCTACAGGGAACCTTAGTAAAACAAGTAAGTGCTCAAGATCTTAAAATATAGTTTCCTCATTCAAAAATTACTTCATAACAATTGAGTATTCCTTAACAATTCAAATGCACTGTCATCTATGAAAGTGTTATGCCAAAAGAAAATGCTTCACTTCTTCCTACTTCATCCTAGCTCCTATATATACTAAAAATAAAAAAATAGTCCTTCAATCAATATTTGATTGAAGGGAACTTGTCTCTAGGATCCATAGAATCAAGGGTCTTTGTTTCAAGAACCAAATTTCCCTATTTAATTTGAATTCCTTCCATCAAAAAATTGAATTAGGATCTTGTTGATTGATTGATTTGAGTACATTGAATGTTTGGCTCCTTTGGAGGTTAGAGAGGGAGCATGATCCCCCTTTTCTCTCATGTGCAAGTTTATGGAGATCACCCTTAGGATTTAACCTTCCTGTAAATATTATTAGCAAAAACCTCAAGAATGCATGAATCCATCAAAATAATAATTCAAACCCAAGTATATCATATAACTCAAAAACTCAATCATTCATAATAGTCAACATACATAACCTAAGAAGTTCATATTTACCATATCATTTTTACAAGTAATGTATATTTTAGTCCACAAAAAGGGTCATATCAATTACAAGATGGGCCTGAAGGTTCCAACATTTGGTGGCCTATCATAAGTCCCTCATTTACATATTAGTGGGGGGTCAAATCCCTCATCTTCTTCTTCTATTGAGTTATGGATATCTTCTCCCAAGTTCCCATTGACTTAATTCACCAATATGACCAAGTGGGTGACTAAGATAAACCATGAAAAAGTAGGAACTCCTTGTAGAATTGATTTCCTTATCCATATCTATTATGTAATGTACCCAGCTCCAAGATGAGCCACATTACTGCAAATTTGCTTCTCTTTACACATTGTAATTTCCAATTTTATTTAAACCCAACTTGTATTCACCATAATTTAGCAACTTAATACCATTATTTAGGTCCTTACATGTTCCCAGCCTTACCACAAGTTGAAAATTACACACATTATGCTATGATACCACATTGTGGTATACCCAATACCCTCTGTTCACTGTTGAGAGTGCGAGGGACTTTTGAATTTCACATTTTTTCCATTAACTGTACTTTGATACCAAAATATAATTCCCAGCCATCCTGCAGGCTAAAATCTACACACATTCGACTATGATACTAAAATTTATAACCCCTGGTCACCTTGATTATTCCCTATCATGAATGCATAATGTATACTACCAAGACATGGAGCATAAAACATAACCAAAATAGAAACATAAACTTTCATGCCTATATATAACCATAAACAACATTTGTACACTAGATAAACATAACATTAATCACATAATATCATAATCATAACACTTATCTTATGTGAATGACACCAACTAGATGCAAACCTTAAACATTCCTCCCATCCATAGACCTCGCTTATCTAAATATATTAGCAATAGGTCACCCCAGAGCTAGGGTTATGAATCCACTACGAAAAAATATTAACTAAATCTAGCTATGGTCTCATAGATAGTGAGAACATTCTCTAGTCGAGGCACCAAACTCCAGTAGTAATTCCAAGATATAGCCTCTCATTCCCCACCATCCTACACAACCCAAGGATGTGTACCCACTTATGTACACTGCAGTCCCACAGGATATCCCACTTCCCTTATAGGGCTCCAATGTTAGTCATCCAAGAAGTCTTAGAGAATTGTGGCTCCAGGAACTACATATGCACTCAAGAGTCTCCAGGAACCCTCCAAAATTCACACCTTGGGAAACCACCCAAAACATTATCACTCTGGGGCTCTATCCTTATTCAAGGCATCCTAATGATAATTGTGCATTGAATCCCTGCTATAACTCACATAGAATTCCAGGGATTCACAGACAACATAAGGTTACAAAAATTCCCTAGCTCACCCTCCAACATGAACTCCATAGCCACTGGTCACAATGAAAATGAATGGTAAAGTGTGGAATCCAAATGTCTTAGATTGGAATCAAACAAGAATCAAAATCAAATGGAATGGAATGATTTTCTATTGAAAACAAGACTTAAGTATGAATGGCCTTAACTTTCCATGTGGCACTCAAAGAACCACTTTGGAACCTTTTTCCAAACTTAGGCTAAAATGCCTATGTAATCTTTTCTTGGAATATTATATTTTTTTGGTATTATCCCCTTTTAAGGTTTATTGGCCCCCTCACCTTTCCCTCACATGGAGTCCTATCCCCCTGTAATATTTTGTCCTTTGGTCTGTAGTTGAGATGTTATTTTTATTAATATATGTGAGTGTGTGTACATTTTACATTACTAGGCTCTCAAGCCTTTCAATATACAGGTGCTTCGACCCAAAACACCAACTCACAAGCCTAAGTATCTATGTACATATACATTTACATCTTGGGGGTCAAACTAGGGGCATCACATTTCCCTCCCCCTTATTTTGCACTGTCCTTGGTGCATTATATACAAATGTACAATCAAAATTACTCAAAAATTTGCGAGTACTGCTCCCCATAGTATATTTATGACCGTAATAGGTCCATTGAACATTCACCAGGTTGATGGATCTATTTTAGAGCACTTGATCTTCCTATCCAATATGCACACTAGTTGGACCCAGAAGACATCCGCGTGCTCCACCTGGATCATAATCCAGTCAATTACATGCTTAGGATGAGGAACATACTTTTTAAGAAAGGACATGTAAAACACATTATTTACATGCATGGATGTAGGAAAAGATAAGATGTATGCAATAGGAACAATCCTTTCTAGGATATCAAATGGCCCACAGTAGCGCAATGCCAATTTTTAGAAACTTCCCAATTTCAGTGAACTTTTCTTAGCTTTCACTTTCAAAAATACATGATCTCCCACTTGAAATTATTTATGTGTTGTGCCTTTGTATACATAACTTTTCTTCATGTCCTATGCAACCTTTAATTTCTTCTTAATATTCACCATCTTCTCTTCCATTACCCTAAGCAACTCTGGCCCAACAATTGTTATGTCTGTTGGGTTGACCCAACTCACTAGTGTGTTTCACTTTTTTTTGTACAATGCTTCAAATGGGCTCATATTTAAATATGCCCAATACCCATTATTATAAGAAAACTCAACCAAATGCAAATAATCTTTCCACTGAGAAGGATAACGTATATTCAATCACCTGATCGATTCTCTTAGTCTTCCCATATGACTATGGATGATATGTTGTGTTAAAATTTAAATTTGTCCCAAAACCTTGAAATAATCCATTTCTAGAAATTAGAAGTAAACTTGGGGTCTCTGTCAAACACTATTTCCTTAGGCACACCATGTAGCATGGAAATTTATTTCATGTAAATTTTTGCAATGTTGGTTTCCTTATTTTCTAGCTTCACTTAAATGAAATGTGTATCCTTTGTGAGCTTTTCCAGTATTACCTGTTAGAAAAATAGGACCACGGAGCAATAAAATAAAACAATTGCGGAAACAAAACACAGGATATACACAATACAATAGAAACACAGATTTACATGGTTCACCCAGTGTGGGCTACGTCCACTAGAGAAATTGCCAGGTCCTTCCTTTATTATTATCCAACAAATGAAGGGATACAACCTAGAACAAAACCTGTTGTAACTTCCTCTTCTTTCTCTCACAGTCTCCTCTCTCAAAATATAATACTCGTCATTATGCATAGCCACAATACATTTCCCTCATAACAGAGGGTTTCCTTCTAGGAAAGAAAACCCTAACATAATTTCTACTGTTAGATCTGCAACCTTATAATGAACGATCCAGATTTACAATGAAATTACAATATACATTTACAAGGCAATTTTTCCTTCGGGGCCTTCACCCACGAACCCTCGTCGGGGGCCCGCTCGCCCCCAAACCCCCCAGCCAAGGGGATAGCCCCCCCGGACCCCGCAGAGGGGGTACCCCTGCTCTGCACTCCCCCGCGTGGAAGAGTGTACATACTTATGGGGTGTAAAGTCTTCATGGGGTATAAACACGACTGAAAGCAATGACCTCTGAATCAGGAAGATAACCAGGCTCCACAACCAACAATCTCCCACTTGGAGACTGGTCTCAACAACTCCACCGCTGCTGTATATGATGGACTCTGAACCTTCTTGGACTTGGAAAATTTCTCATCTTCATCTTCATTCTTGAAGACCAACTGAAACTGAGAAGGAATTCAGTTTCTCTATGGTTACTCCCTTTCTTAACATGTCTGGAGGATTCTGTCTAGTGTGTATCTTTTCCAGCTTCAAATGTCCATCTTCCAAGGTAGATCGTATGAAGTGGTACCTCAATTGTATATTCTTAGTCTTCGAATGGAAGGATGATTTCTTTGGAAGATGAAATGCACTCTCATTGTCACAGTACAACCTGCTATTCTCCTTCTTCTTTCCCAATTCCTCCATAAACCTTTGTAACCAA
>SNQJ01S0055323.1:0-33580 GCA_010110895.2 Picea sitchensis
GATGTGCTAAAAGAACATCACAAACTTCAAGGGGAGAAATATCACACAATACCTCGTCTTTCAAGGGATTCATGTTATAGGGCAGACGAAATTGTTGGCTGACGCGGAGATATATTCCTTGGTGAAGCTAGCCAATGATGTAGGGATGCGGGTGTGGCGTCGTCGACAGGTCCAACCGCTTGACGACCTCTGCTCATATTAGGTTCTTCTGACTGTCGCTATCGACAATGAAATGAAGCGAAGCCCCCTTTACCCACATATGTAAGTGAAAGAGGCATTCCCCTTCCTCTGGTTCTTCTGGTTTGCTTAGATGAACTTTGGTGGTAGTGACAGTGACACTGGGTTCGGCATTGATAATCCACTTCCCTCCTTCTAGATTTGATTCGGAGTCAGAATCTTCCTTTCACTCGGAAGCTTTCATCTCGGCCACCAATGACTGCTTGGAGAGGAATTCTTTGGTGTTGTTCCAAGGGATTTTATGGTATTCACACCATTTTCCCGTGTCCTTCTCCGACTTTTCATTACCCTTCTTGTGTTGTGGCTTGGAATGGTTGTCTTGAGAGTGGCCATATTTTCTCTGTCCCTTGTTTTGTGGGTTAGGGCCGCATTTGCCCTGCTTCGACTGTGAGGATTTTGCAGATCGAAACTCTCGCCTCTTCTGCTTAAATTTCTTCCCGATCTTGACAACATATCTATAAGTCGTACCTAATGATGTGATGTCCAGAAACTCCATTTATATTTGATTGTATCTATGCAGACGGTCACGGTATCTTAGCACTAGATGTCATTCAGAGTCTTTGATACCAAATTTGGTGCCAGGGTATGGAAAATATTGGTGAAATCTGGTACTGTCTGGTCCCTTTCCTGACGTAGGGTGGTTCATCTTGTGTACTGGTCCTCGTAGCTTCCAACAAGATAGTATTATTCTTTAATGGAATCCCTGAAGGAATCCCACGTGGTGGCGACCGCAAATATTGTAGATTCCTTTATGTACCTTTTCTCAAAGTAAGTATCCCACCAGTCCTTAACATGGGGGACAACCTTGAGTGAAAAAGTAATATTTTCCCTATAAGAAAAATTGTGGACCGAAAAATACCCTTTGAGTAGATTCAACCATTTATTTACAATATTTGCATCTATCAATCCTTCAAATAATGGAATATCAAAATTTACCTATACCTTGAAGGGGGTTTCATGGTCACTTGATGAAGATGTGTCTCCTGTGGGCAGCCGTTGAAGGATCTATGTAAAGTTGTCCATCATTTCGTTCCTTTGTCGCACAAGGGCTTCCTCGAGCAACATTTTAAAAGGATCTCCTACTCCATTATATTTCTTTTCGTCCCCCATGGGTTGTTTTCAAGCTTGGCATGGTCGATATTGCAAAGGCTCGACTGGTTCGAGTCTCAAATTCTTGTACCCAGATCTTGTCGGGGACATGCATGAAGAAAAATAAATGAAGAGCGTACTGCTCTGATACCACTGATCCGGATTTATGAGAGGAACGAAATGAATAACAGACTGAATACAATAACACAGAGATACAAAGAACTACAATAGATATCCAGTGAACAATAACTTCTATTGAATAAATAAACTAGGATGAAACTGTAAAACTGCAAAACTGAAAACAACTTGCTCGAATGGTGGTAGCCATCTCTGAGAAGAGATGTGGCTGCTACGCACATCCATCTGAGCATAATGATTACAATGAGGCTTTAGAGTCATTTTTAACATTACTCATGAATGAAAAAACCCTAGCCATCCAAAAACCTAACCCTAGGAGATGAAACACCAAAATTTATGTGGGCCTTGATGGGTAAGTCGGTACCTCAAATTCCCTGGGTCGTAACTTTTGCATACGACCTCCGTTTTAGGCACATGATAGCCCGTTGGAAAGGTATTTTCGAGAAATACACATTACGCCATCAAACTTTGTCTCCATCTATAGTTTGACTGTGGCAAGCAAAAAAAACATTGTTCAGGGCCCCAAAACGGCCTTGGAAGAACAAAAAGATGTACTGACATGAAAAATTTCAAAATAAACCAGTTGGATTAGGTGGGAGGCCACTAATATTCACCTGGAAGCTATGTAGGGCTTCATACAACCCTGGAAGTGTAGAACCCACAATTACAAAGAATCACAGAAGAACGTGTTGAACTAAAAATTGTCAAGAGGAGCTAGTTGGAATATGTGGGTGGCCACCAATATCCACCTGGATCAACTGGCACCCAAATTTTATGGTCCTTATACAATTCTTAAGCATGTGGGACAAGTGTCCTATCAGTTAGCTTTTCTCAGGCATTCTAAGATCCATCATGTTTTTCATGTCTCATGTTTAAAGAAGGTGATTGGAACTAAGTGCCAAACTCAAACCAGTCTTCCCGAGTTGGATGAAGAAGGCTCCATCTGGTTGCAGCCACAAGTAGTCTTGGACCAACGTGACCATCGTCTCTGTCAACGCACCATCAAGGAAATGTTAGTACAGTGGAAATATACAAATCCAATAGATGCCACTTGGGATCCAACTACCATTCTGCAGCAATTTCCTCGTCTGAAGCCTTGAGGACAATGTTGTTTTTTAAGGGGGAGGGCATGTTAGGGACCTAACCTCCCTAACCCCTCACGTAGGTAGAATAATATATTTTCCATGTAATAAATGTCAATATTAATAAGGCCTGGTAATAAGGAAGAATAAATCAAATGTAAGAAGACCTAATAGAAGCTTCTGCTTTTAGAAGATATTCCTCTAGATTGTTCTTTTGGTAGATAGATTTAGTATAAATAAGAGCCAAGGGCATGAGAAGTATTTGTCTTGAGAATCATTGTAATAGAGTGTTGCTCTGTTGGAGGTTTCCCCCTCGAAGAGGCAAGTGAACAATGTTCCCTATCAATAAATATATTATTTTGGTGTTGTGGTTTCATACACTGTGTTGTTATGTTGTTATTTTTTGCAATATTTCTGTTTTTCTGTTATTATAATAGATCCGGTACCTTACAATAAGTCTTTAAATCTAATGGGTCTTTTAGTTGAGTCCACCATAGTACTTCTTATTGTTATTGGAGGGGAAAAGATAACCATTAGGTTACCTCCTTTTAGGATCAATTCTATTTTAGTGGTCCCCTTGATGTATGAGAGGGTGACCTTGGTCTTTACCTCCTCATCTTGTTATATTGGGTGGGGTCTCTTAGCGTTAATGTTAAATTCCAAAGACCTGAATTCAAAAACATAACAATAGATCCAAGAGCAATATAGAAAACCCACACTTTATTATTATGAAAACCATTGAGGTAGGGAAACACCATATAATATATATTATTATGGAAGGGATCCACTATTGTTCACTTGCTTCTTCAAGGGGGCATCCTCTTAATGAGCTACTGCTCCAAATAGATTATTCTTGACTTCTTTTACATTGCTTGAACCCCTTTATATAGTGCTACTAACCACCTAAAAACATTCTAGAGGAGGAACCTTCTAATAAGTCCTCTTACATTTATTATATCCACACTAATATGTCTAACTACCATGGTGGGCCTTATTTAACAATATAGTGGACCTAGTCCATCGTACATTGAATGGCCTACACTATTGTCACTAAGGGCCCTTAACCCCCCCATTACCTCTCCAGCTACACTACATTAAAAGTGGTCTTTATACATAACAATACTTATATACTATTATTCCCCTTGGGTACCTCCCTAGACATCCCATATTGTTCCCCCTAGCTACACTACACGATTATTTAAAGTTTTGTCACTTAACAAAGAAGCATGGCATCATCAACCAACAAACATCAAGAAGTTGTCACTTAATAAGGTGTCAATGTGTGTGTTCTTCAAAATAAAATATTTTCTTCAATTTTATCTTACTTTTTTATCCATAAATTAAGGAACAAACATCCCATAGGAAATAAAGGCATTGGGATTTAGATCTACATATTAAAAAAAAAAAAAATTGTTTAAAAAAATCACCCAAAAATAGGTTGGATGTAGGCTTTTTTAGAAAAGTTATGCCCAAGGGTTGATGCCCAGGTTTCCTTCAACAAATCCACGCCTAGGGGTTGATTCCCATGTTTCCTTCAACAAATCCATGCCTAGGATGTATGAAATTTAGAAATAGAAGAACACATAGAGAGGAAACCTAGATTTTTTTTTTTTAAAGGTGAGATAGGAAATGTAGGTACGACATTGTGTTGTCATGATTCTCAAATGGATAGATACCACAAACAAAAAAGCAAAGAGCAAATATTTTTAAATCCATTTCTAAGAGGAGATTTAAAACAAATAAATCTCCTCCCTAATGGAGTCACCATTTTTTTGATAGGATTTTTCATATGAATGTATACTTGATCCCCATTAGCTAATTGGAAGTCTAGTGAAAAACAATAATATTTTTACTTCACTAAGTTAAGAAACAAAGAATCAACTAGGGTTTTATTTAATAAGGGAAGAGAGGAACCTATAACTTATGCTCCTTCATATATCTTCCAATGTTGAATGGATGAGTAAGAGAAAGATATCCTATCTCCAAGAATAAAACACAAAAGACAAGCAAAAACACGCTCCTACTCTTCAAATAACAAAACCCTACATCTAATTCACAAATAAAAGTGAGAACCCTTTTGGATCTACTTTATTAGTTCAATGAATGAAATCAAAGCATTCAATAAACAACATTAAATAAATTAATTAGAAAACATGGGGGACAGAAAGAATATTTTATTATGAGAAGAAAATTGTACCTCCCTAGATTCGTACCTTTTAGTGGGGAGATGGCTCCAAGTCCTTTCTCCTTGAGTTTTTTCCTCTTCAAGGCTCTCTCATATCCAATGGTATTTAATGGTGTCATAAAAAATCATCCAATGGCTCTCCTCAAACTTCCATAAGAAAATTGTGTAAATGGATACAAAGGGGAAAAATGGGCCTTTCTTTGTTGGACAAGAAAACCAATCAAAGGTCTCTCCAAAGCTCCGAGACAATCCAAAAATGTTAGATCTATATCAAATCATCCAAATCTATATATCGCATGTAAAGAATGCCTTTTTATAGGCTTCTTAAATCCTTCTAAGTTTTACATGAAAAAGGGTTCATTATCCAGAATAATTCAAAGATATACATGCTTTGGGTGCCTAAAAGTGATCAAAGTGGAATAAATAAACTATGGAGATGATATGGATTGGATCATTATATTTTTTGTCATCTATCTCAATACTTTATGGGTGGAAAAATTGGAGGAATCAACTTGCATGGTCATTTTGGCGGCTTGTCCAAATTTGGAAATTTGGGTCCAAAAAACCGTCTGAAATCTTTCGGAGCCATTTTGAGGCATCAAACGACACTTTTTTTGGTCCAAACCTTAATACGTGGGAAGATTCTATATTCTACACACTAATACCTTTCCAACGGTGCAGACCGTTCATCAATAGATCTTAGTATGAGAATGTTATGCCTTCCACAAGTTGACCTATCGTATTGATCACCATGGTGCGAGTGGATGCCACATCAACCTCCATTACTTAGACATGTGGGGCTAGCCACATAGTGGATTTTATAAAAACATTCTAGAATATCCAAAACCTTATCACAATTGAAGGTTGATGAATTCAAAACCCTAGCCCTAGATGGATATCGAGCTATGTTAAATATTGGGCCATTAGGAGGAGAAGGGATTCCATTCTTTTGAATTGTGTATTGTTCCATAGCTGAGAAAAACATCTGAGAGTGGTATTCTGTGAGCATAACAGAGGAGAGATTTTTTAGCATCCATACATGCCACGGGTCAAAGGAAACTCCACAGAGAGTGTCTCTTTCTTTGTACTTGCATCATTTCTATACCAGAGAAAAGAGAGCTGAGCAACCTCACATTTTATCTGGTTTTTCTCCTGTATTGGGTTTCCCAAGTCATATCTTGTGTTTATTTGTGGATGGTGTGATTGTATTTTACTGTTCTCTATTTTCCGCAATTTATCTATTTCATGCATAAGCAGAAAAATCAATAACTAAATATTATGGAAATCTAAAGATAACCTTAATAATAAAGATTTCAATTATTTATCAGATCTTTTGTGACGAACTGTTCCAGTGGAATATCCGCAATAGTTTACAGATTAGGAGCATGTCTTGATCAATTTTTACCAAGTAATTGAGAAGGAAAGGTTGCACCCATAAACCTACACACATAAAGTTCAAGGGAAAGGTTGCACCCAACAAAGAAATCAAGGATCGTGCTCAATGTTTCCAAAGTTTTGAGACAAATCAAGATACTTGACACAAATAAGACCACATTGTAATGCACATCAAGACTAGGAATACTTGAGATATGCAAGAGAAATTCCCATAATAACAATCTCGAATTGCTTTACATTCATATCTTAGCTTTCATGGGTCGATCTCATGATAGCATATGCTAATACACTTATATATGCCCAAAAAGTGAGTGTTGCCTCTCATGGAGAATATCCATTTGTGTTTGGAAACTTTGAGGTCACAAATTTTTGTTTTGCATCTTATGATTTGTTAGGGGTTTCTTTCAACACTATAAATTCCATGTATATGCACACCTTCACCCCTCACCGCCACCCTCCTCTTTGAGGTCATAAATTGTTATTTTGAATCTTATGATTTGTTAGGGGTTTCTTTCAACAACCTAAATTCTACATGTATTCACACATTCACCCCCCATCCCCACCCTCTCATGATAAGTGTGGGGGTGAAGGAGTGAGGTATTCGTGACACAAATTTCCAAAAAAATCCTAGTTAACTTTTTATTTTTGGAATTTTTTTTCCTTAGTCTATTAATAATATCAATATGTAAAAAAAAAGGAAAAAATAGTGGGCCACCTAAGAATCCTCCACAAACAGAGAAAAATACAACATAAGCATGGCTCAGTGATAGCCAAAACAAAAGTGTTTCGAGTTAAAAAACGGATTGTCTTATTCTAAAACACTAGTAGAGTATCAAAATGTACATGCTCCACACAAGAAGAACCATAAGATCATAAAACAAAAACATTAAAAATCATTCCTAGCCACCCGAGGGACTAAGCTGTGGGGGGAACTAATCATTATCATCTAAGGGTGGGCCCCATCTAGTAAGTGGTAGGTCAATCTCCATAGGATCACAACATCCCATCAATCAGTAGCCTCATGGGGTATAGGCCCCTCTGAGATTTCAAGAGCCATGGTCACGAAGGATTTGTACATACATTGAGGTGGGCCAGTGAAGAGGCTTGTTGACCACCATTTTGGTCAACAGTTTTTAGTCGGCAAAGCATTGCTAGGCTCCCACTCATTTTAAACTGCTATTACTCATTTCAAAAATGATGCCTTCAGACTGTTCGTCATTCAAGATATTTTAGAAATTATGATAATGAATAACAATGATGGTCGTTGGTTAGCTTTACATGTTGGACCATCTTGGATATTTTAGAAATTATGATAATGAATAACAATGATGGTCGTTGGTTAGTTTTACATGTTGGATATTTTATTGGCTAGCTTTACATGTTCGAACATGTTGGACAAATTACAGGTTCAAGGAAAACTATTGGCAAGGTTGACATGATACCTGTGACACTTGACATCATCGTCTCTTGGTCGAAATGTTGGAAATTTTCCTCTGATTATCATTCCTGCATCTGCATCTGTGAACAAGAGCCAGTCCTTTTTAACTTCTTTCTGTTTCGAACTTCCATTCGAGTTTTTGCCTCCCACCCTCTATAGAGGGTGGGAGGGGGCGCATAAATGGAGAATTTATACCATTTATGACCCCCCTCCCACCCTCTATATAGAGGGTGGGATTCTCCAGGATCTCTCATTATGCCCCGCCTCCCACCCTCTATATGTACCATTTGACCCCCACTCCACCCTCTATATAGAGGGTGGGAGTGGGGCATAAATGGAGAATTTATACCATTTATGCCCCCCCCTCCCACCTAATATAAATTCTCCATTTATGCCACCCCCCTCCCACCCTCTATATACCTCCCACCCTCTATGGGAGGACCTGGGCAAACCTCTTACCCCCACCACTCTATATAGGGTGGGAGGGAAATAGATGGAGTATACGTGCCCCCCCCCACCCTCTATATAGAGGGTGGGAGGGGGGTGCATTATTAGAGAATTTATTATTTAGAGAATTTATTATAAATTCTTTATTTATGCCCCTCTCCCACCCTCTGTGGGGGCATAGTAGATGAATCCTATTCCCCCCTCCCACCCAATTCATACCATTTTATGCCCCCCTCTCCCCACCCACTAAAGTTCATACCATTTTGTACTTACTATATATGGGGTGGGAGATGGAGACATAAATATTACCATTATGCCCCCCACTCCACCCCTCATATAGGGTGGGAATGGTATATATAGAGGGTCGGTGACATAAATATTATAAATAATAAATGTTATATAGAATTAGGAGGGGTGGGGCATAAATGGTATGAACCCCATACTGTACTGATGGGAAGGCCGAGGGTATAAATGGTATAAATTCTCCATTTATGCCCCCCCTCCCACCCTGAGGGGGCATAAATGGTATAAATTCCCCATTTATGCCCCCCCCCCCACCCTCTATATAGAGGGTGGGAGGCTGACATAAATGGAGGGTATGCCCTACCATTAATGCCCAGCCTCCCACCCTCTATATATATAGAGGGTGGGAGGAGGGGGCATAAATGGAGGGCATAAATTCTCCATTTGGGGTATAAATTCTCCATTATGCCTCCTCCCACCCACACTCTATATATATAGAAGGTGGGAGAATTTATGCATTTATGCCCCAGCTTCCACACACCTATATATGAGAGGGTGGGAGGTATTATAAATGTTATAAATTCCATGTATAAGCCCCTCCCACCCTCCTAAATGGTGTAAATTCCATTTTATGCCCCCTCCCACCCTCTATATATATATATATATATAGAGGGTGGGAGGGAGAGAGAAAGAGCGGTGAGTGGACGGAGTTGGGGGTATATATATAGAGAGGGTGGGGAGGGGTGGGCATAAATGGTATGGGATTCTCCATCTACCCACCCCTCTATGGGGGTGGGGGAAGGCATAAATGGAGAATTTATACCATTATGCCCCCACCCTCTACCCCAACCCTCTATATATATGGGGGTGCATATAGTATAGAGATCTCTCCATCTGCCTCCCTCCCACCCTATATATATATAAGAGGAGAGGAAAGCATAGAAGGGGGGGAGAGGGGGGCAATAGAGGGGTGGGGCGGGGGCATAAATGGTATAAATTCTCCATCTATGCCTCCCCTCCCACCCACCTCTATATAGAAAGGAATTGAGGGAGGGTCCTTAAGTGAACAAATTCTCCATTTATGCCCCTCCCACCCTCTATATATATATAGAGGTGGGGGAGGGCATAAGTATTATAAATTCTCCATCTATGCCTCCCCTCCCACTCTCTATATATGGGGGGTGGTGCCCCCCACCCTCTCTATGGGGTGGGAGGAAACATGGAGAAATGGAGGTATACCACAGCCCCCTCCCACCCTCTATATATATAGAGAATTGGAGGGAAGAACATAAGAGTACCATTTATGCCAGCCCCTCCCACCTCTATATATATGGGGTGGGAGGAGGAAAGGCTGAAGGAATTCTGTTATGCCAGCCCCTCCCACTCTATATAGGGTGGAGAAGTACATAAATAAATTTGCTGTTAATGCCCCCCACTCCAACCCTCTAGGGCATAAATGGTATAAATCTCCCCCTCCCACCCTGGTGGGAAGGGGGTTATAAATGGAGAATTTATACCATTTATGCCCCCCTCCCACACCCACTCTATATAGGGGCCCATTTATGCCCCCTCCCACCCTGGGTGGGAGGGGAGACATAAATGAAATTTACTTTCATTGCTCCCCCCACTCCCACCCACCTGGAAGGGAGGGTGTGGCTGTCCTCATCTCCATTATGCCCCGCTCCCACCCCACTCTATGGGGTGGGGCCAGTACCTACACCCTCTATAGAGAGGTGGGGCTGAGAACATAAATGGAGAGGTACACTACATGCCCCCCTCCCACCCTATTTATATAATATAGAGGGTGGGAAGGGGGAGGCATAAATGGAGAATTTATACCATTTATGCCCTTATCCCACCCACCCTCTATGAGGGGTGAGGCTATAAATGGCCTCCCTCTATAGAGGTGGGAGGGGCATGTCGATGCCATTATCTTACCCTATAGGGGAGGGGCATAAATGAGTAAATCTCCCACCTCCACCTAGGTGGGCATAAATGGAGAATTTATACATTATGCACCCTATAGAGGGGTGGAAGGGGGGACATAAGTAAGTCTATATGAAGTAAATGGTATAAATTCTCCATTTATGCCCCCTCTTCCTCAGTGGGAGGGCTGTGGGCTATCTGGAAGGGGGCATAAATGAAGTATACCATGCCTCCCTCTCCCCACCCTCTATCCTTGGGGGAGATAAATAATTTATGTGCCATAAATTCTCATTTGTAGGTGCTCAAATAGATCACATATAAATGGTTTCATCTAATATCGTCCTTAATTGTGGTTTAATGGACAAATGGAATTTATAGTATATAAATTCTCTCCATTTTGCATTTATAAAGAAGAAGGTGGGGCATAAATGAACAAAATTCTCCCTTTACTCGAGAATAAATGAGTGATCCATTGCAGCCCCTCTATAGAAGGGTGGGAGGCGGGCATAGAATTTATACCATTTATCTCTCCACCCTCTAGAGAAGACATGTCAGGAATTTATACCATTTATGCCCCCTCCCTCCGAGGGTGGGAGAGACTCGATGGAGGTGCCACCATTTATGCCCTCACTCCTACCACTCTATAAAGAGTGAGGGCATAAATGGAGAATTTATGCATTGTATTTCCCTCTATAAAGGAAGAATAAATGGGCTGCTACCCCCTCTGAGGGGCATAAATGGTATAAATTCTTGTTTATACTTGAGACTATAAATGGAGGTATACCATTAGGTTGGAGGGCATAAATAGAAGGGGACAAATGGAGGTATATTATATAAATTCTCCATTTATCAGAGGGTGGGGCTGAGGTACTCAAATGGAGAATTATGCATCTCCATTTATCTTTGGAGTGAAAAGTATACATATAAATGGATTTCATCTAATATACGTCATAATTGTGGTTTTAATGGACAAAATGAATTTATGTTGATAAGAAGTTTTACTACATTGAAGCGATTCTTGCCAGTGTGTTTATAAAATTAAATACAAGGAAAACTTTCAATTTGAAAGGTTTATGGATGAAATCAAGCTTTGGGTGATTTGGTGAATATAGAGATTTGTCAGGGTTTGGTTGAAGGAGATAATTAGCTTTGGTTTGGATTAAGATGGTGCATGTCTGAATCTCTTAATAAACCTACTTCTTGCTGGATTGTCTTCTTTTCTAGATTTATTGAACATCACAGATCCTTTCTTGCTAGATTCTCATGTGACCATGCAAAAGAATCAACTTTGTATGCCACGTTTTTAGAATTCTTGGGTATGGTAAAAGGAAGGAATTACATTATTGATAAAGCTTGAAATCACAATCCGTTAGAACTGCATGTATTTATATTAGACAGACCATATTGTTTAAATCTCATTGACACTAATGGTCATGTGGATTTATCCTACGAGGTTTTTCAATCTCTGGCTGTTTGTGAGGAAGCTCTTCTTGTTGTGGATCTCGAGACAGAGGCTCAAACTCCTGCTTATTGTATGGAAAGCAATCTTGAAATTATTAGGAGGACAGGATGAGTCGTGAAGGGAAAAATAAATTGTAAGGCCTCTCCACTTCATAGGGTTCGATATCCAAGGTTGTATGTATGAAGCGAACTCTTCGTTTTGTATACATACGAATTCCTCTCTTTCATTGGGGTCATGGAGTTATTCATCCTCTAAAAGAAATGTGTTTACATGGAGGAAACATTATGTTTCTTACAACTACTGTCATGACAAGCATGGGCCCTCTGTACAAGCATTAGAATTCTAGTTAGAGGGAAAACGTTTATCTGTTTACAGATGAGAAAAATTTAAAAAGAATGGAATTAACCTATGACATACCTCCAGTTACTTCTCAAGTATTTAGATCAGGTGAAAGAGATAATGCTTCAATAAAAAAGCGTCTGAATAATGACAGAATTTACATGTTCCCTGCGGTCAGCATGGATAGAGTTGACAGAGTATTTACATCATTGGTATTCTAGGGTATAGAACAGAAGATTGTCACCAATCTTTAGTTAATGGCTTCCTTGTGCAACCACTTAACATTATAAAAATGCAATAAACGACCCATTAAAGGAGGAAAAAATAGAGAGAGGAGGTATGCTAGTGAGGTGAGGTTTATCTTTAAATCATTCATCCCTCCATGACCAGGGGATTTGATGGTATTTGATAGAAGTTACTTCTTACCAAAGTGGCAGGAGGCGGCCGAGGTTGATAGGTTGATAAGTTGCTTCTTGTGTAAGGAGTGGTAGAAATTGTAAGGAGTGAAAGCTAATTTGAGAGTTTTAATGGTGTTTATGAGGTAACTAGTTTATTTGTTGATTTTTGTTGTATTTAAAAGTGCGAAATATTCGGTACTAATCTGTTTTATTATATGCAAATAAAAGATTTGTGGGTCATTATATATGAGTCATTCAACTTCGAACATAGTTTTCATCTTCTGCTTTTTGTATTTGGCTATTCTATGTATGAGTTTTAATGGTGTTTATGAGGTAACTAGTTTATTTGTTGAGTGTCTGAAATATTTCAATACTAATCTGTTTTATTATATGCAAATAAAAGATTTGTGGGTCATTATATATAAGCTTTTTGTATTTGGCTATTCTATGTATGATGTTGAATTTCATCTAGAATAGTTAAAGAATCTATGAGAATGTATTGGGGTTACATTTAACAATAAAGATCAAATTGTTTGGCTCTAGAAATAATTTCTTCTATGCTTTATGTTGGTTTTTATTCTTTCATTTTCTTTGATACAATTTTCAATATAAAGAATTATAAAACACATTACTTTATTCACTTCTTTAATTTTTGTGTAAATAATCTTTTTATTTTCTTGTTTCATTTTATTAGTTTAACTTCAGTTACTAATTATAATATTAAAAAAAACACACAAAATACCAAAATAATGTAAATACCTTTCTTTTCTTTTAACAATTTCAATGTATTTTCTTTAGTTACTTTTCTTAGTTTAACTTTTGATTTACAAAGAAAACAAAATATCATTTTTTAATCTTCTTTCTTTATTTAATTTACTTTAACAACATTTAAAAGAAAACCAAACAAAATTTCACTTCACTATAATGTTACTCTAAGATGAATTTTGTAAACACTAACTAACTTTTTAGTTTACTTTACTTTTAAGTTGTCACTTTAGTTTAAAAGAAAACCAAACAAAATTTCACTTCACTCTGTGTTATTCTAAAGTGTCAATTTTGTAAACACTAATTAACTCTTTAGTTTACTTTACTTTTTTTAAGTTGTCACTTTAGCATTAGTACTTTTTTTTCACACTAACCCTTCACTAACTTTTGTTTTATTTTACATATTTCATCCATAAAATAGAATAAATAAAAGAGATAAATAATTACAAAATCATACTTGAATAAATTCATGCTTAGACTTTTATGTTTTAGAGTTTAATGTGTTTTCCTTTCAAGGCTTTAAACATGGGGTAACATTCCCATCTATTCCACCTAGCCTCAGGGGAGGTTGAGATGTTGGTTTTGAAACACTCTTGTTTGACATCAACAAGGTTAGCATACATGCTCATGACTCCTTGATTAGTTTACTATCCTGGTGCCCAAGTTTGCTTACTAAAGAACATGAAAAAGTAAGAGAAGAAGGCACACATGCAAGGGTAGGATATGGGCCAAGAGGCACATGACTCATAGTGTAGGAGGTCCCATGCTAGTAATCCAAAAGTTGATTTAGGTGCTTTGTCTTCTAGTGCACCTTGTGGGATTGAACATCAATATGCAAGGAGAGGTTGCATAAATCATACTACCATCATACCAAGAGAAGCCTTTGTGACAACATAATTAAATAGATTATCATTCCACTTTTTTTGTAGCCAAAATAAAACTTCAACCCTAATAAGAAACCAAGAAAAATGAAAAACTAGACCCCAAGGAAGTTGGTTGTCAAGCAAACCAAGAAAAATGAAAAACTAGACCCCAAGGAAGTTGGTTGTCAAGCAAGGGATCCCACTTAGATAGAGAGGTAGGGAGGTACTGCATAGGGACTCCACCCATGCCTAAGTAGATTTGGCTAGTGGCTAGAACAAAAATGCACACCTCATAGTTTTAGGCCATTTACAATGAAGAAATTATAGGCTATGAATTCCTAGGTAAGTTAATCATTTATCCAAGGGGATCCCCCCAAGGCAAGACATTGATTAAAGAATTTATTTTTATGTTCTAAAATAGGCTTCTAGATACCATGAATCTTGAAAAACCATGTTTTCTATTTAGACTTCAATCTCTAGAGTTTATTTAGTTGACCTTCTAGGGATGGCTTTGAGAAAAGCCACTTATATCATATTCGACTTGTATTTCATGAAATCCATGGCCTTACTTCACTTCCGATATCTCCACCATGCTCTCGACATAGGGAGACCAAGCTTCAAAGCATAGTGGTCGAGAATCAAACTATGTATACACTCCACAACAATTCTATTTGATTTGCCTAAGTGGAACTTAAGCTTCAAATTAGACTAGTGGATCAAGGTTTGAGCCCAAGCAACCACAAAGTCATTTATCATGCAAATGTATTTTTGATAAATCCTATGAGCTAAGAACCAAGGAGATTCAACCAAGAGCTTTCCATTTGCATAGATAATTAGAGACCACCTAAGACAATGGAAGTTGAATGAAAGGCCCATTCGAAGGGTTGGCTCCTTCCAACCTAGAAAGGGATTAATGGCATCCCAGACCTTTTGAATCCTCTATACAACAAAAGAAACTTGGATTTTGACTACACCAAGGTTGAATAGTAAATTCTCCAAGGGAAGCCATTTCCATAAAGCTTTCCCATAATGGGTCCCTTAGCCAACTTGAAACTTGGGAAGGACCTTCCAAGCCTCTTTTCCATCAAAAAAATCTAATGATTCATTTGGCACATAAGGCCTCGGATTGGTATTGAGTTTGATAATGTCTAGGACCCTCATATTTCTTGAAGTATAGTCACAACCACCAATTAACATGATGAAAACACTTACTTTGATTTGTCTTAGCCTAAAGAAAGTAACGAAGGGATTTTTCTAGCCGATAGTAGGCCACAAGGGAAGGCACCCAACAAGAGTAGTATGCATGAGTGAATGTTACAATTTTGGTTCAAAACTAGAATTTGGTAGCTAGTGCTAATAACTTGGTGATCTATTTCTCAATACTTTTTCAACCCATTGGATTACAACCTCTGTGAGATCCCTAGGGTAGTCTCCAAAGGGATACCTAAGAACTTGAAAAATTTCCCTTGTTGAATATAAGTCCAACTTTGGTTATATAGCTACCTAGGAAATAACCTCTAGCTTTGTCGATAGCATTGTATCTTGTCCCATTGAATATTCGAGCTCAAGACCAATAAAAAGGTATGAAGATATTTCATAGCGTTGGCCTAGGAGGCCTGATATTCAAGAATGGTAAAACAAAAATCATCGACAAAGGGCCCATTAAATAGTTGGCCAACATCAAGCTTTGTAAAGGAATTTTTCTCACCATACCCAGACTAACTTTGAGGTTGAATAGATGAGTTTTAGTGGCTAGTACATATAGGGATGAGGTCACCATGAAGCCTTGCTTGATAGAGTGGAACAAGATAACCACTTCATCCATGATTGATAACTATATAAGTAGAGGTATCATCAAAATTAGTTTCCACACTACAAATAAAAGTAAGTTTGAAACCCCAGTGATTTCAACATGGCCAAATTAAAAGGCCACTCGACCTCGTCTTAGGCTTTCTCAAAGTTAGTTTTAATGAATAGAACATCCAAGCTAGATGAACTAGCCCACTCTATACCCTCCCATATAGAAATTATGTTGTCCAAAATGTGACTCCCTTTGATGAAGCATATTTGTTGAAACTGAATAATCTTCAATAGTAAGTGGTTGATCCTCAAAGCCAATGCCTTAGCCATAATTTTGAATGACAAGATAAACATTGTAATAAGTCTCTAGATGGTAATGAGTTCAAGGCCACCATCCTTGAGGATGAATTTGATGGGACCTTGATTTAATGTGGTCCCTGGGGATTGAGATGCAAGAGATTCTTGGTCAACTTTGAGTAGGCTCGGCCCCACAAAATCCTAGGTGGCTTTGTAAAATTCACATGGAAAGCCATCTAATCCATGGGATTTTCCATCTTCCATCTCCTATAGGGAAAATTTGAGCTCATCAAGTGACAACAATGTATCACAAGCTCATTGTTGATCTTATGAGGCTTTGTAGGGAGTAAGGTTAAGGCACTTCTAAATACTTGTCAGCCTTTTTTTAGTAGGATCTTGGGCCTAAAATATTTCTATGTAGTACTCAACACACTTGGCTTCAATGGATTCATTGTTTGTGATACAATCATGAGTTTTTTTTAGCACTGGGATGCATTCACTCACCTCTTTGGAGAAGAGTTTTGAAGAAATATTTAGTGGGTTGGTCACCTATTTTGATCCAATGGAATCATGCATGAATTTGGGCACTTTTCGCTTGAAAAAAATCATTCATTGGAGCAGAAGTCAAAACTTCACCGCACACATTTTCGTGTCTCGTAAGGGGACCAAAGTGGCCCCTATAACCATTCTATGACTTCCCACATGGCCTTGTTACATTTCCTTCTAATTCTAGCTATTTGATAGTTCCATGCCTTGAGAAAGGCCACTGTGCATGAGATGACATCTTTCTTCCAAAAGATCCAGCCTATTACTTCATGTACCAAAGGGACCAAATTCCACACAATAAGGATATATGCAAGGTAGCCAAGAATCTGAAGATGGGATACATTAAGGATGTAGTGAGTTCTTGGTAGTTGCATTTTCTATGCACACCATGAAATAGAGAACCAAATCAATTGATGATTAGAGAGTGTGGTCGTGGAAACCACATGCACTGGTCATCCACCACTCGCATAAAAATAGAATGGATTTTCCTCAGACACGTTTTTAGGGACAAATGACCCTGTATAATCGATATGGATTCTCCTCATTGAAAGGTCCCAATTAGACCTTACACTATTTTTAATAGGGAATCCATTTTGCTTATGGATCAACAACCTTTTATTGGTTTTGAGAGGTTTTGTCATTTGCAGCCCAGTCCACCATTTATGTTTTTCTGTGATGCAATAAATGAGATGCAAATATTCTAATATGAAAAATGTAGAGTAATTCCCAAACTAAACTAACAAACCAAGGAGGTAAACACATCACCAAATATATTACTGCTTTATATCTTTAACAAAAGTTACTAGGAAAATAAAAGCAAAAAATTAAATAATCAATTGCATAACAAAGAAGTATCTAGATGAACATTTATTTGCAATCTCAGTGGAAACCCCCTAGTTGGTTAACAACCAACTATTTAGAAACAGGGGGGTTTCCTCAACTTTTCTCCTATAGAGAATGCTACAAAATCCTTAAGAAAAGTGTCACCTACATTTGGATTAAGGGATACTTGTTCAAGCTTGGGCCTATCATATATTGAGAAGATATGTGAGACGAGATGAAATCCATGACATCCTCCATGCATTTCATGATGAACCATGTAGAGGCCATTATGCAACAAAAATGATAGTTTGCAAAATCTTGCAAGTTGGTTACTATTGGCCTACCCTCCATAGAGATGATCAACACTATGTCTGTCACTGTAATGAATGCCAAAGAATGGAAAAACCTACCAAATGAGATGAAATCTCTCTACAACCTCAGGGTTCATTAAAACCTTTTGATAAGTGGGGCCTAGACTTTGTAGGGCCCCTTGACCCTCCTTCAAACCAAAAGAGGCAAATCTTGGTGTCCATTGATTACTTAAAAAAATGGGTTGTAGTGAAGGCAATGAGGGTTGTAATAGAAGAAAAGATAGCTCAATTCTGGTATGAAAACATCTTCTCAAGATTTGAGGTCCAAATAGAAAGTCATAGACCAAAGACCATAGTTCACCTCAAGTCTCAATGAACATATCATGCAGTTGAACAAGATATGCCACAGAAAAGATACCACCCTTAAGCAAATGGATAGGTAGAGGTGGCCAACAAATAATTGGAGAACATCCTCACCAAGGCAGTCAACATGTATGAAATGGATTGAACAAATAGGTTGATTGAAGCTATATGGGCATATAACACCACTTGGAAGACCACTACAAGATTCACCCCCTATGATTTGTTCTATAGCAAGAAAGTTGTGTTCCCAATTGAATTTGAAATGTTCGCACTTAGGACAGCATCCAGCCTAAACCTAGACCTCTCATCAGACCAAGGAGAAAGATTGCAACAACTAAATGCCTTGGATGAGTACAGAGAACAAGCATTGTTCCACACAAAGGTAGTTCAACTACAAATGAAAATATGGCATGACAAGTTAATCAGGCCTAGAAGTTTCAAGGAAGGGGATTGGGCACTTCTCTATGACTCAAGATTCAAGGATTTCAAGGTTAAGTTAAGAACATAGTTGGGCCCTTACAAGATTCAAAAATGTTATGATAATAACTCAGTAAAAATCAAGACAATAGATGAGGGAATCCCCCTCCTAGTCAATGGTTATAGGCTCAAGATCTACAACAAGCCTCTATTCAAAGAAAAATTTATAGCCACGATCAAATCACAACAATTGGATGTAGTTGAGAACAACGATACTATCAACCCATCTCAATGATAATGGAATATTAAAAAAAAAAAAATACGAAAGTGAAAACCTCACTGAAGCAATTGGCACGAACATCTTGTTGAAAACCTCCATGGAGGTAACCTAAGGTATGGAATAAATAATTCCCCGCCATGAAAACCCTAACAGGCTTGATGGGGAAGAAAACTTATCAAAATCAAAAATAGCACTAGCGATCTGACAAAAGAAAAAAGAAAAAAGAAAAAAAAACGTCCCTAATATTCTTTCATCAAGTGTTTTCATGTACATAGGACTAGCAACAAGCCATTGGAAATATACAAACTCAGGTGAACTTGAGCATTTCACGACACCTATAACAAAAAGAAAAATATGAGCACATCTACCACAAGAGAAACATAAATAATTAACATGTGCATGTTCATACAAACCCTATTTGCAAGCATCAAAATCATCATCATCGTCACTATCTTTGTTATCCATTTCTTAACCTCCATTTTACACATTCTCCAATTCATCATCTTCATTTCTGACCATACACAATACAGCCACACATCTACACCATATATCCAATTCCCAATACCATTTACATATTCCAATACCAATTTCCATCATCACTCAATATCTTACAGACTACTCTGTATTACAATTACAAAACGAGGTTTTTGTCTAGGTACTGTTGAGCAAAATCTGCCACCACTACATGTTGCAAAAACAATACTTTGTATGATGTTTTAAGGTATCAACAACAATGTTTTCACAATAAAACCTTATAAGCAAAATGATGGGTCATACAATGCATGAAAAGCTAAGTAGACATCCTCTACAACAACATCAATGTATTCAGGTATACACAAAAATGCTATGACTCAAGAAAACATAAAACAATATTCGTGGTCTTGTTCCACAATTGACAAAGCTACAATGTCAACATAATCCAAGCAACAAAGGTCATCAAATACATTTTGGACGCCTTCCAAAACACTCTACAACATCAAAAGGTACATACACTACACTCACATCAAAACTGGTGTATTCCTAAGCCACTACATGTAATGTACAACAATTTTGAAAAATCTGTACAAAAAAATTTTACATCAAAGGAGCAACTTGTGCAAGCACAATACAACATGTCTCAGCAGTCTCCTTGGTTGATGAGACATGTTATCCCATTTTGTGGGGTAACTATGGAGATGATGTCTCGAGGTGTTCAGGTTGCAGATATGGAGTTTCAAGAGACCACATGACTAGCAATGTCCACTTGCACATACGGAAGCCTACTCTATCACCACATTCTGATCCATTGTCAAGGCATCCACCACACCAGCCAGCTTCTGGAAGGAAAATGGGTCTTTCTCCATACGGTACAAGTCAGGGATTGTGGTGGGTAATCACCCTAATATTTGAGGCATTTAAACATGTTGTATTTAAGCTACTTTTGATTATAGAACGTATGCTTGAACATTATGTTTTTTACCATGTTTCACCTTGGTGAGTGTCATAGATTTCCTAGTAAGTGGCCAACCTTTGGGGAAGGTTTGTGACTGAGGGTCCCTTAAAGGGTTGTCGTACCATTCTCGACCATACTTACCACTTTCTACTCATTACATTCCCATCATATTGCCCTCTTCTAGGCCCTTTGACTTTAGTGACCCAGGAAGGGCATGTACGTCATTTCATGGGAAGAAGGGGTTGAAGGCCCATGGGGATTGTTGTTGGCTAAAAAGATAAAAGCCTAAAAATATACCTTCCAGGTGTTTCACCTAAGGATCCCCGAGAAATCAATGAAACGCTTCTCTATAAGAAATGGGGGACCTACAAAAATAGATGATAGTGAATGCTTAAGGGGTTAGTTAGAGGATGGAAGGTCTCATCACAAGCTGACCTATCATGATCATGGGTATTTAGCGATATGACATTACCATCATCTAGTCACCAAGCCAGGGTAGTGATTCTCAGTTACACAACTGAGAGAAAGAAAGTCTCATCGCAAGCCAACCTTCTCATTTTCGCTAGGTATTTGTGAATGACATTGTCGTTATATGGACACCAAGCCAAGACAGTGGCCTTCAACGTGTTCCTTAAAACATGAAAGAAATATAAAGAGAAAAGAAGAGATAAGAAGAAAGAACGACAAGAAGATGGGCTTGGAAAAAGTGCATCGCAAACGAAGGTGCCACACACCCTCTACAAAGGCACCCATAAATGAGATAATACGAGCCTTTGTATGTCATGAAAATCATTGACCTATGAAGTCTAAACCCCTTCCACCTCATCATCCACTACATAACCTTGAAAGGCCATCCTTGGAAGCATCCCCTACTTGAGGGTTTTGGTCTACCCAATAGGACTTTTATGACACCCCTCCCATACCTAAACTTGGTCAATTGTATAGGGTCTTGGAGCATTTGTTTAATTTGATGAGGTAGTTTTGATGCACATGTTTAGGTGCCTTTCTTATTAGATATGGTCTACACTTGTCATGATATCTTTGACTTGAGATCTTTGGAGGGCATGCCCTTTTGTTTTGCAATACCTTGCTTGGTGGCCAATTTTGGGAGAACAAGCCTAGCTTGGGCTTCCATGGGGCAAGAAGCCCACGGGATGGGTGTTATAGGCCCGCACACTGGATCACAGAGACATGCCTTCAAAGGCTTACATGACATCATGGAGGATCTTACCCAGCGCCTATTACCCAAACGATTTTCCTAGGAGAGGCAAAACATCACCTTTTGAGGCTTGACGTCATGCTTGAGGGGGTTTGATGGTGATGGAGTTATTGCACATTGACACTTAGCATATTTTGATCGGAGGAGACATGGATTGTCCCTAGCACATGAAGAGGAGGCTTAAGGAGCCCCAATGACCTATTTCTTCTTCTCCAACGACTTGGAAAAGTGTTAAAATGTCCACTAAAGGGGTGATGTCATCTTACTTTTAGAGTTTATAATGTCTTAAAGTGAAAATTAAATATTATTGTTTGGTTCAAGGGGTAAGATAATGGTTGTTGACCCCTTATATTATGTTTTACCCTTGCTAAGTGGACAAACTACGTTTTAAGACTTTTGAATAAATAGAGATCATGTGAATCTCATTTCATAACATAACTCTCCCATTCTGAGAAGTACTTGGCTGAAATTTTCGCTATTCTTGGGCATTATGGTGTTCCTCTCTTGTGCAAATTGTTTATGGTGCTATATTTTGGTGAATGGATGAGGAGTGGTGGTGTGCATCTCTTGGATGATTGTTCTCTTGATGCTTATGATGAATTTGCTTGGTGAAACTAGGGTTTGATCTCTCTCTCTCTCTCTCTCTCTCTCTCTCTCTCTCTTGGAATTGGTAAGGAAAAATCTACATTGTTAGTTATTTCATGCTCTTTCTTGGTTATGGTTGTTTGAAACCCTAGGAGGAGTATATTGGACATACCCTCCATTAAGCTTCATCTAATTTTCCAAAGTTTACAAGTTATTTTGCAAGGGTTGCTAGGAGAAATACGAGTATGTATACCCTATTAGATTACCCTAAGTTTGGTTGGCATACCCTAGGAAGTAAAAGGGCTTACACCCATTGGGTCTTTGTTGATCTAACTCTTTATTTTAAGGCTCCATTTACCCAATTTTAAAGGGGCACTAATCTGAATATCTTTGCATTGGAGAAATAAAATAGTGCATTGGGAAACATGATTTTTTGTCCTTTCAACTTTCTGTTATTTGGGTTTTGTTCCTTGTGTCTAGAGCACCTCTTAGCCACTAGGGCATCCCCTCTAAAGGGTTATTTCTTGTTGTTGTTATAAACTTTCATCTTCAGCCATAGGGTTGTAGAAACCCTAACACTCTTTTACTTATAACTTGCTTTTCAATTGTCAGAATTAGCTAAGAGTTTGTCACTTTTATCTACTTGACCTAGCGCAACTTTTGGGTGGATTCTTTGTGAGTTTTGGTGGTTGAATTTAATGATGTAATGATGTACACCGCCACCCAGGGCGTCGTCCGCTATCACCAGGACCTTCTTTCACTCAGGCCCGAAGAGTTAAAGAACTCTTCCAACTCCTTACGGGAGTTCTCAATACCCACAGAAAACTTCTCCTGGCGATCTCCACTTTGCTTTGTCGGGAAATCGGGTTTCGCGTTATCGCGAAACCTGTGTGCACGGTTCCCGTGTCAACCAAAAGCCCGAAACCCGATGGGTCAAAGAGTCAATGCTTCCATTTCTGTCGGGGATTCCCTATCGGGAAATCAGCATACGTGATGCCGCAATTCACTTGAACCACAAATCCCCGAACCCCGAACTCCGATACGCACGTGTGCTCTCTCCCTGCCACGTCACCTTTTCCCCGTCCTATCGAGAATCGCGTGATCACGATTTTAACCGTCGAAATTCCTTTGCACCGGGAAATCCCGAATGTCGAATCCCAACTCTCCGGGATCTCATGCCACCTGTCCCTATAATGATCAAAGGCTTCAACGACTTCGGGAAATCGCCAATCGCGATTTCGATCAGTATGAAACTCTCATCTCCACAAACTCCAAAGACCAAATCCCGATGGCCCTTGGTTCTTCCTTCCTGCGCCTAAGGACTAAATCCCGCACAGCTTCTCCAAGATCTGACGGTCGGCGAGGCTTCGTGAATCTTCCCCCTGCGAGGTCTGGCCGTCGATTCCTCCTTCTTGAGGAATTCTTCCGCTCTAAAACTCCTTCCTGTTCGAACCTTTTCCTGGGTCCGCCTCCACAGTATCACGAAGGAACTATCCCTCCTGAGCTTGTCAACCCTGACTTACTCAGAGACTTTGCACACCCTTCTCGTGCTCGACCTTCAACACTCCCCAAGTGTTGAGTCTTTCAGACTCTGTGCACTTACGGCCACAGTAGTTTCTGCCTTCTTCGCTCAGATTAGCCACTGAGACTTCAAGTGTAGCCTGCACTTTCCTGCACGACTCTATCAACCAAATCAACTCCTGGATAATTGAGAATAAGGGTTTAACCGTCGAGCCTCATCAACGCACTCTATGCGGATCAATTCAACTGCACTCTATGCAGGAATCTCCTGGCTCAAACAAAGAAACAATTGAAACTTATTCTCTTCTCTCTCTCAGACTTCAGTTGAAACCTCTGAAATCACATGTACAGCATATTCAAAGCAATTGCATGACCAGAAAGAAAACATTCATGAGCATATAAACACAATACGCACAGAGAAACAACACCAGCTATGAAATTGAATCAAGGACTCCCTTCTATTAATTCAAAAACATCTGTACATGAGTGTTCTTCACAAATTCTCTGCTGCTCTTTCTCTTCTGAATGTTGCTGCTAATGTTACAATGATACAAAGGAGGGTGTCTATATCCGTTTTCCCTCACAATTCTAAAGCTATCAAATCTAGAAATAAATGTCCTATCTACCTGCATTTAAATCTATTAAATACCTTCCTATCTACTAAGGACGAGAGCTTAAAGGCACAAGGTCCCCTTTATGATACAAGTGCGCTTCTTTATGAAAGACTTCATTAAAGAGTGGTGCAACAATTTCCAAATCATTTCAAAATGTGTGCTGGCGCTGTCCAATTGTTTCCTCTCGGTGCGCCGGCTCGCTTGATGAGTGAGCGATGCTCCTGCATCATACTCCTCGGCTTGAAAACTTTCATGGGCTCCTGTCCATGAGCTCCTGTACAATCTGTCCATGTTCCTGAATCATTGCTTCTGTCTCCCAGCTGGCATCTTCGACTGGGTGATTCTTCCATTTCACCAGGTACTCGAAATACTGCTTTCGCCTGGTCTTCTTTCCCACTCGCTTGTCCAATATGTACTCCATATGTGGCTTCTCTTGAATTGGCATCTGCTTCTGCCATTGGATCACTGGTTCCTCATCTTCAGCATCTGCTTCTCCAGCCCTGTATGGGTATAAATCTGCCACGTTGAAGATCGGAGATATTCCGATGCCCTCCGGCAACTCAATCTCATATGCATTCTCGCCAAATTTCTTCAGGACTCTGCATGGTCCGGTCTTCTTCATCTTGAGCTTATTGTATGTTCCCCTTGGGAACCTTTCCTTCCTCAAGTGTGCTAGAACAAGATCCCCAACTTCGAACTGAAGTTGTCTTTTTCGTTGGTCTGCTCTGCGCTTATACTCCTGATTTGAATCCATCAGTCGCTGCTTCACCCTACCGTGAAGTTCCTTCATCGCTTCAGCGAACTCTTCTGCGCTCGCACTGCTAGTCATAGCTTGTTCTGACTCCCTGAGTTCAGAAACTCCCCTCGGTCGTGTCCCATACACAATCTGGAATGGGCTTTTGCTTGTACTCCGATTCACAGAATCGTTGTATGCAAACTCTGTCTGTGGTAATATGTTGTCCCAGCTACCATGGTGTTCTGTCACCAGGCTCCTCAGCAAGTCTCCAAGACTTCTGTTGACCACCTCGGTCTATTCGTCTGTCTGCGGATGATATGTTGAACTAAACACCAAATTAGTTCCTAGCTTTTTCCATAGCATCCTCCAAAAATGACCTATGAATTTGGTATCCCTGTCCGAGACAATGCTTCTCAGCAATCCATGAAGTCTAACAATCTCTTTGAAAAACAAGTTTGCGATGTGGGTCGCATCGCTGGTCTTCTGGCATGGAATAAAATGTGTCATCTTAGAAAACCTGTCCACCACCACAAAGATGGAATCAAACCCTCTCTGTGTCCTCGGCAATCCCAATACAAAGTCCATGCTAATTGCCTCCCATGGCCTCTCAGGTATGGGTAATGGCTGGTAAAAACCGGCATTCTGCTTCCGGCCCTTCGAGTGTTGACAAATCCTGCACCTGTCAACAAACTTTTTGACATCTGCTCGCATGCCCGGCCAAAAATACGATTCGCTCAGCTTTTCGAATGTTTTATCATAACCAAAGTGACTTGCTAAGCCCCCGCTATGTTTTTCCTTCACCAAATTCTCCCTCATGGAGCAATTTGGAATACACAGTTGATTGCCTCTGAACAGCAATCCCTTCTGGATCATGTAGTCTAGCCATGGGCTCCGATCTCTGAGAACTGGATTCTCAGCTGCCTCGTATGCCTCTCCGAAATCTGCATCACCTGCATACATATCTTTAAGATTTTCAAAACCCAATGTTTTGACTCGGAACTCCTGCAGCAATAAACATTTCCTGCTCAAAGCATCAGCCACTTGGTTAGCAGTCCCTGAAATGTGTTTAATCACAAACGTGAAATTTTGCATATACTCTACCCATTTTGCATGTTTCTGGTTCAACTTATCCTGTTGACTCACAAACTGCAATGCATGGTTATCACTGTACAATACAAATTCTTTTGGGATCAGATAATGCCTCCACTTCTTTAAGGCATGTATGATGGCATAAAACTTTTTATCATACGTGGAGTATTTCAGCTTCGCTTCATCCAACTTCTCGCTGAAATATGCAACTGGCCTGTTCTCCTGACTCAAGACCGCTCCTATAGCATATCCGCTGGCATCACACTTTACCTGGAATGTCTTCTGAAAATCTGGCAACACCAGAATTGGTTGCTCTGTGATCTTCCGCTTCAACAGATTGAAGCTTTTCTCAGCCTCTGCTGTCCAATGAAAAGTCTTGTGTCGCTTCTTCACTGTGTCCATCATTGTTGCGCTAATTCCACTGAAATTCCTGATGAATTTTCTGTAGAAACTAGCCAAACCATGGAAACTCCTCACCTCGAAAACATTTCTCGGTGATGGCCAATTCTTGATCACTTCCACCTTCTCAGGATCCATCTTCAACTCATTCGCTGAAACAACAAAACCCAAATAAATGAGCTCTGTCTTCATGAACGAACACTTCTTCATGTTGATTAACAACTTCTCCTGCTGCAGTCTTCTCATCACAATTCCCAAATGTTTCAAATGTGCAGCCTTCGTCTTACTGTAGATCAATATATCATCCAGATATACGACTACAAACTTTCCGATGAACTCCCTCAGGACTTCATTCATCAGTCTCATGAATGTACTCGGCACGTTGGTCAAACCAAACGGCATGACCAGCGATTCGTACAAACCTTCGTTTGTCTTGAATGTTGTCTTCCATTCATCACCTTCCCTCATGCGAATCTGGTGATATCCGCTCTTCAGATCAATCTTTGAAAAATAATTTGCCCCACTCAGGCAATCCATCAGATCATCCATTCTCGGTAGTGGAAATCTGTACCTGATGGTTATCTTATTTATGGCTCTGGAGTCTGTGCACATTCTCCATCCTCCATCCTTTTTCGGACTTAGTACTGTCGGAACAGCACACGGACTTAGGCTCTCCCTGACCAGTCCTTTATCCAATAAATCCTGGACCTGGTTCTTGACCTCCTCATTCTCCTGAGGCGTCAACCTGTATGCAGCCTTATTCGGTAAACTGGCTCCTGGTATGAGGTCGATGTGGTGACTCACACTCCTCATCGGTGGCAACGAACAAGGTAATTCGTCCACGATGATGTCAGCGAACTTTTCCAACAGTTCCTGAATCTCAACTGGTAAGTCATCCACTCTCGTGCTAGTCAGGACAATTTTCGGTTTCCTGACCACAAAGAATTGTGGATCTTCTCTTTTCTCCATCTCCGTGAGAAGTTCCTTCCCACTCATGAGAAGTATGGTACTGCTTACTTCCGGCTTCACTTCCTTATCCTTTATCAGAAGCAATCTGTGTGTTCTTCCGTCCTTCTCCAGAGTGTATGTGTTCATTCTCCCATCATGAACCACATTCCGGTCATATTGCCATGGTCTACCCAGCAATACATGACAGACATCCATGGGAATGACATCACATAGAACCTTATCCTTATATTCACCCATTTTAAAATCAACTAAACATTGTTTAGTGACACTTACCTGATGTCCCTTCTGCAGCCATGATACTTTGTATGGACTCGGGTGATCAGTCGTATCCAGCTCTAATTTCTCCACCATCTTGGTTGAAACGAGATTGTCGATGCTTCCGCTGTCCACAATGACCTTGCATTTCCAGCCCTTGGTCTTGCATGTGGTTCTGAATAGTCTGGTCCTCTGAGCTGTGTCCTCTACCTCTTTCTCAGGTGTTAAGAGAACTTTGTGAATCGTCAGTGACCTCCCACTTCCGGTGTCTTCGTTCTCAACATCACGCCTCTGCGCCTCAGTGATGTGAGCTTCTCCTCTGTCCGTTTTCCTGTCTGGACAATCAACGGCTTTATGTCCATCCTTCCCACACGTGAAACATATGATGATTCCACCTCGGCCTCTTCCCCTACCTCTGGTACGAGGAAAAGTGTTCGCATCAGCATATCCGCCACCCTGCTCTGTATGTTGTCTCCTCGGCTCAGCATATTGTTGTCCTCGCTGTGAGGTTCCACCTCTTTCAGTCTTACCCTGAGGCTTCTTCCATTCCTCCTTGGGCTTCTGATATTTCTCCTGGGCAACTGCTTTGCCTCTTGGCTGGCTTCTGCCTCGGCCTCGCTGACCTTGCTTACGGCTCAGCTTCTCCTCGGCTTTCAGAGCCATCTGATAAGCATCCTCAACCGTTCTGATCGTTGCCATGCTTAATTCATCCTGAATGTCGTATCTCAGACCATTCAGGTATCTGGCTACCTTCTCATCATCGCTCTCTCGATGACCTGCTCGGATATTGAGCTTGTAAAACTCTTCGGTGTACTCTTTCACCGTCATCAACTTCTGTCTCAGGTTCTGCATTCGCCTGAACAAAGTGATCTGGTAATCCCTGGGGATGAATTTCGCCTTCATCTTCGTGATCATCCTGTCCCAGCTTTTGATCTTTGGTTTACCTTTGGAACGTCTATCTGCATGTAGCTCGTCCCACCACAATGTTGCATGTCATTTCAACTTAGTGACAGCATGCCTTACCTTTTTATCCTCTTCGATATCTTCATAATCGAAGTAGGTGTCAAGAGCTCTGATCCAGTCCAGTAACTCTTTTGCATCCAGACTCCCTTCGTAGACTGGAATATCCATTTTGGTCTTTGAACTCATTCTGGCAATAGCTTTAATCAACCGTTCGGTTGATGCATCTCTGGCTGCAACCTCTTCTTCATGTCCAGCTTCCTCTTCAACTTCGGAGTCACTTAGATCTCCAGTATGCACTGCGCGTCTATGCGCCGCTTCCATATCTTCCATTCTGGCACGAAGATTTCGTAATTCCCTCTCCATTTCTACGTTCTGTCCATGGCTACTTCCTTCCCTGGACATTTCTCTTCCTCTGGACAATTCCCTTTCCCCCTCTGGATTGGGTGATTGTCTGCCTCTTCTCGACGACATGGTGAAAATTTCTTCTCTCTGCTACTGAAAACAAAGAGAACTCTTCTCCCGCTCTGATACCACTTGATGCAGACCGCCACCCAGGGCGTCGTCCGCTGTCACCAGGACCTTCTTTCACTCAGGCCCGAAGAGTTAAAGAACTCTTCCAACTCCTTACGGGAGTTCTCAATACCCACAGAAAACTTCTCCTGGCGATCTCCCCTTTGCTTTGTCGGGAAATCGGGTTTCGCGTTATCGCGAAACCTGTGTGCACGGTTCCCGTGTCAACCAAAAGCCCGAAACCCGATGGGTCAAAGAGTCAATGCTTCCATTTCTGTCGGGGATTCCCTATCGAGAAATCAGCATACGTGATGCCGCAATTCACTTGAACCACAAATCCCCGAACCCTGAACTCCGATACGCACGTGTGCTCTCTCCCTGCCACGTCACCTTTTCCCCGTCCTATCGGGAATCGCATGATCACGATTTTAACCGTCGAAATTCCTTTGCACCGGGAAATCCCAAATGCCGAATCCCGACTCTCCAGGATCTCGTGCCACCTGTCCCTATAATGATCGACGGCTTCAACGACTTCGGGAAATCGCCAATCGCGATTTCGATCAGTATGAAACTCTCATCTCCACAAACTCCAAAGACCAAATCCCGATGGCCCTTGGTTCTTCCTTCCTGCACCTAAGGACTAAATCCCTCACAGCTTCTCCAAGATCTGGCGGTCGACGAGGCTTCGTGAATCTTCCCCCTGCGAGGTCTGGTCGTCGATTCCTCCTTCTTGAGGAATTCTTCCGCTCTAAAACTGCTTCCTATTCGAACCTTTTCCTGGGTCCGCCTCCACGGTATCACGAAGGAACTATCCCTCCTGAGCTTGTCAACCCTGACTTACTCAGAGACTTTGCACACCCTTCTCGTGCTCGACCTTCAACACTCCCCAAGTGTTGAGTCTTTCAGACTCTGTGCACTTACGGCCACAGTAGTTTCTGCCTTCTTCGCTCAGATTAGCCACTGAGACTTCAAGTGTAGCCTGCACTTTCCTGCACGACTCTATCAACCAAATCAACTCTTGGATAATTGAGAATAAGGGTTTAACCGTCGAGCCTCATCAACGCACTCTATGCGGATCAATTCAACTGCACTCTATGCAGGAATCACCTGGCTCAAACAGAGAAACAATTGAAACTTATTCTCTTCTCTCTCTCAGACTTCAGTTGAAACCTCTGAAATCACATGTACAGCATATTCAAAGCAACTGCATGACCAGAAAGAAAACATTCATGAGCATATAAACACAATACGCACAGAGAAACAACACCAACTATGAAATTGAATCAAGGACTCCCTTCTATTAATTCAAAAACATCTGTACATGAGTGTTCTTCACAAATTCTCTGCTGCTCTTTCTCTTCTGAATGATGCTGCTAATGTTACAATGATACAAAGGAGGGTGTCTATATCCGTTTTCCCTCACAATTCTAAAGCTATCAAATCTAGAAATAAATGTCCTATCTACCTGCATTTAAATCTATTAAATACCTTCCTATCTACTAAGGACGAGAGCTTAAAGGCTCAAGGTCCCCTTTATGATACAAGTGCGCTTCTTTATGAAAGACTTCATTAAAGAGCGGCGCAACAATTTCCAAAGCATTTCAAAATGTGTGCTGGCGTTGTCCAGCTGTTTCCTCTCGATGCGCCGGCTCGCTTGATGAGTGAGCGATGCTCCTGCATCATGTAACAACAATTTTGCTACATCCATAAGGTTGCAAAATATTTTTGCAAACAACTTTCATCACAACCTTCTTTCATTGCTAAAGTCTAATGATATTTTACTTGAGTTGATCTAGTTATTTCTTGATGTCTCTTGCTCTTTCAACTAGACTTTTAGCAACTTGTTTTGCAGCATTCATTGTCATTTTTATTGATATATATTGTTACTCATTGTTGCAATTAGGGACAGCAAGCTTAACTTGTTTTTTCATCATATACTTCGGCTTGTATCGTTGTTTTCCTTGTGTCTCAGGCAGGTACAAACAACATTTGCAAGGTCTACTCTTTCTTGGCAACCTTTGGCTACCATCCAGACCTTACTCAAGCCCTTCTCCACACATAAAAACTTGACCTATAGGGGCATGCATTCATACATCACACTTTCCATCTCTTTCCCCCCTAGGGTCACTGGGATTCCCCCTTTGAGGTGACCACTTCACCTCTAAAGTGACGGGAACACCTGCCTAAGGTGACAGTGGGTAGGTGCTCTCTTAGTTGTCGCCATTTTTGTGGTTGGGTCGGGCTTTTCCCAACCTACAACTTGTGCAATAACAAGACATAGCCCATAGTTGCAACAAGAATAAAGAACCAAGGTGGTCAACCAATAAACACAAAGCAACAAGATCAAATTCAAAATGCAACCTACATGCACACATACGTAAATGCAAGATTTTCACTCCATTAAAGACAGTTTCCAAAATTGCATAGTTTGAAAGTGATCCGAAAATCCTTAGACACCACTTATTCCTTTAAAATATGCTTAAAATATGCATGTTAGCATCTAACCTTATTCAGAATTAATTCTTGATCATAGAGGTGATTTGAAGAAAAATAATGATGTGCTTCTTATCCAAAATCTCATAAAATGATGATTAATTTGAAGATTTATGATTTGACACAGCAGAAAATAAAAGAACTCAAATTACATATATTAATGACATAAATTATTTCATCTTCAAGTCCCTTTTAGATAGTGAGACTACCTCTTATCATCTCAAAATGTCAAATTACATTACAACATGGGCTTACAAAACCAGTTTTATGGACTCCCTTTAATTTTGTTGCTCAAACTCGGAAATAGAGTTCACCATTGAAATCCCTACGAAATTCTTAAAAAAAAAATGAGTATAAAGTCGACCATATTTTGAACTAGCACAATTTTAACCTCTTTACACGCCAAACAATGCACTATGGCACTCATTAATGGCAATATGGACTAAGGCTTTCACAAATGACCTCTTAGCACAAAAATAACATCACCATTGAACTCCTCTTGGAAAAACGAGAAAAATGAGTATAAACATGCCTATGTTTGGACAAAGTACCTCATGGCACGCATATCGAGACAATACCAAATTAGGCTCCTTGCACACAAATCTATGCAATTTGTACAGTACGTTGGTTTCGAGATCTATGCACACCTCGCACTGTTCATGTCTCGGGATGTGTGTCAAACATTGGGATATGTGCCCATAAATAGGTCATGGGTGGTCCAAACCTCCATCCAAAATTTTAGGTAGGCATGCCTTAACAAGAGGCCCCTTTGGCGCAACGATTAAGGCATGGCACTATATTGGGGGAGGTTGCAAGGTCCATCCTCCGCAATCCCCTCCTTTGTTGGCATTATTGTTATAACTTTCAAATATATATGGTATGTCGGTTAACCAAAGTTTTAACAATCCTTCGGGCAAATAAAGGTGTGGTCATATTGCAATACATATAACCTCATACCTATGGATCGAGGGTTAGGCCCTTGGTCCCTTTTTCCGTCGAATAAACCTTTAACCAAGATTAAATATTATTGCAAACATATATGGTTAAGTACCAACGCGGTGGTGTGATGGTAGAAGGGCTTGTGTAAGGTCTTAGGAGGTCACGGGTTCAATCCTCCGAACTCCCATAAAATTTTATATAACCTTAGCCATAATGGCCAATGGGAGGTTGCCACATGGCAGTCTCCCATTGGTCTATCATTGTCACATCTCGATCTGCAATTGGTCCACCTGTATGTACAATTGTCACATCACCTTGCCACTTTGACATGCCACGTCACCTACTTGCCACGTGTCGCCATGTGAGGTCGTCACATCAGCATTGTACGATCGAACGATCATGCCACATGTCACCCTTGCAGTGGTGACACATGTCACCTTTGACCCTTTGACTTTTGTCTATTTTCCCTAGTTTGACTTGAACTTTGACCAGCTATAACTTTTGCATACGAACTCAGTTTGAAGCGATTTTTGTGTCGTCGAAAAGCTACCCTCGAGCTCTACACATTGATGGTGTTTTCGAGAGCATTTGGGACAATTGAATTTTGATCTTTTCTAGATCCTCCTGGACCTCTATGAGCGTTTTGGATCCTCCTTGACCTCTATGAGTGTTCTTGGATCCCCCTGGATCATAAGGACACCACAGAGTTGCAATTTTGAGGAGCATACCAAACTCTGATGCACAAACTTTCACACCTCGATTCATACATTTTTCACCTCTTTACATCATTTTACCCATCAAACTTATCATTGAGGCAAAACCCTAGAATCCATGCAATCTTCAAACTTCATGCATTACACTCCACCTTCTTAATCCATCCACTTCATATCATTTACCCATACCTTTCATACATTCTCCATCATTACAACCCATCACCATCCATTCATATGCACTAGAAACACTAAAAATCTAAAACTATATATGTAGCTACAGGAGAAGGCTTAATGCATTGT
>SNQJ01S0055323.1:71665-87893 GCA_010110895.2 Picea sitchensis
CCCTCTAAATTCCCCTAATGCCTTTGGAGGTGGACAAGGGGACACAATCCCCCTTTCTTCTCATGTGATGTTGGACTAGGACCCTCTCTTGACTTGACCTACTTGGAGCATGGGTTAGTGTAGCTTTATACATTCATAAAATCATGAAAACAAGAGCTAAAATATGACACAACACATACTCAATCATTCAACTCATTTCATAATCAATCAATTTCATAAAACGTACAAAGTTATATTAATCATGGTTATGAGAGGTTCATAGAGTACAAATATGGCTAAAATATCCCAAAAGTGGGCCTCGTGATACTACAATGGAGAGGCCCATCATCACCTCCCAATTTAGACTTTTGCCCATCCTTGTGCAAACAAAAATGGTGATGTGCTTGCTGCCACTATCCTCTCTTGTTGATCTATACTGTTGATCTCTGCAAATCTGTCTCAAGTCACATGCCACATACTGGGCGATGACACCCTTACCATAATATCCAACATCTTTCTCTACTTCCTTCCAATCCTCTTTCTTTCTCCTCATCTAGTGTTGTTGGTGGTGAAGGGTGTGCGGATTCAATCTAAGCCCAATCCATTTTAACTTAAGCTTCCTCACTGAATACTTACATAGCCAGGCCCTAAACATGGTAGCTTGCAAGTTATTGGGGAAGTGAGGCTCAACCCTCTTTAGACCATGTGGCAATCACTTCCATCTTCTTTGGCATGCCTAGGCTACATCTTCTCCTGAAAATCTAATGGTCTCCTCAAAGTGGGCAATTACCCTTCTTTGCTTCTCCTCTAAGATAGGAGTAAGCTCTACATAAGATGTGAGGGTCTCATGGTTGGCGATGAGCTCCTCTGATTTGGTAATATCAACTTTGATCCACAAGGGGATATTTAGTTCTTCCTCCCTGTACCTTTGTAGCCCATTTCCCCTCAATTCCTCATGGTGGACCTGAAAAGATAGATCTTTCAATGATACTTCCCCTGCATACGAATTTGGAGTCCATTATAATGTTGTGGGAAGGCAAGGTTGTGCAAATAGAATTCATATAATTTTGCTCTTTCTTCCTCACTTCCCTCTTGGCATGTGTCAATAAATTCTTTGGGATTGTTTACTTTGAAGGTGAATTGCTATACCAATCTGCACATTTGACATTTATACCATTGTTCTTTGAGGAAGACACTGTAAACTTTTGTTGTTTGTTTGTAATTCATCATTTCTTCTGCTATTTGGGTCATCTTGGAGATAGATGCCTCCATTATCTCTAATCTCTTAGTTTTACCAACTAATTCTTTCCTGGTTTTGGCTAGCTCCTGCTTTGAGGCCTCATTTTTTACCTCAAGTTGTCTCTTGTTGTCAATGCCCTGAATTCTCATGATTTATAATTTTTCCTACAAGTTATGAAGTTGCTACTCCTAATCATTTGCACTACTCTTTACTTTCTCTTTGTTGCTAATCTTGGCCTCTGCTAGGCTTTTCCATTTGAGAGATTCAACCCTTTCTCCCTCTAGCTCATTCAAAGTGAGTTGCATCACAAGATCTATAGGTGCTGTTGCTACCTTTTTCTCCTCTTATGCCCCATATGGGCTCTCGACAGGGCTAGGGGTTCCCTCCATGTCTACTGTGGTGGAGGAGACCAATGTAGTCATCTTGGGCATTGTTTGAGATTTGGTTCTTGTCCTCCTAGATGACTGTCCACTCTTCCATAAATCTAGAGCCTTTTCTTTGATTTTCAAAGCGCTGCTTTCTGGTGTCCCCAATTTGATTAAGGTAGCAATTATTTGTTTGTCTGCGTCTTCCACCTTCATATTTTTCTAAACTTTTTTTTCTTTTGGAGGTCTCCTTCCCAATGTGATTTCCCCCCTCTGACATCTCTCTCTAGACTACGTTCCTAGATAGATCAGTGGGAAGCTAGGAATTTATGTCTATCCATGGTCACAAATTCTTCCCAAGGTACTCCATCAACTTGTCTTTCCAAAGCATCACATACTAGTAATTTGATGAGGCCATGGAGGGCCAAGGCCTATTCTTTCCCTTTGTTAACCTTTGGACTCGTTTCTCTTAAAGACCACAACAAAAAATAAGGAATGCTCAAGTTTTCCTCAAGTCTATGATGGAACAAATTCCCGAGTTGATGCAAGAACTTGAAATGGTACGCATAGAGCATACTCAACCTTCCTTCACAAGTGATTTACTTGAGTAGGTGGTACGCTAATTTATCCCATGGGTATGGAAGCTCTCTTGTTTGACCCCATTCTTGTTTTCCTGGAGTTCTTCATTAACTTAGGAAAAATAATTTCTTAGCATCAATTGCAGGTTGTCTTACATCTTTATCCCATGGTAAACACATGAGAAATCCTGAGACTCTACTTACAATGGCTTCATTCACCTACAATTCTATCCCTCTTGCTACTCTCACATTTTCTTTTTCTTTGATATTCTAGGAATTGTGTGTAAATTCATGAACTAATCATCATATCTCCGTAGTTTATCAAAATATACTAACTAGTTGGATCACTGAAAGATTTCAACCACCTCAAGGTTGTTATACACACTAGAAGTATCAGTGGTCTCTCTTTTGTTGAAGCCTCCCCCCATAGTTCACTTAGAATGGTTTCTCTATGTAGATTGTAAGGTTATGTGTAGGGAAACTCTTCTAGCTCAGATAACTAGAGAATATAAAACTAAGAGATTTTGGCTTCCTTGGGTTCCTGATATGGAGGAAAACAAATTCAAAGTGAGGTATAGGATAGTTTCATAGGAGTTGAGGATAGATGAACAATCATACACAGGTTGTAGTAGATTTTGTAATTGTTGGAACTAAGGAATGTAGAGTTTGAAGGGTATCGACCCATGTTAAAACTTTATGCCTTGGGAGTGCTTAATACAATATTTTCTTGTAGCAAGGGTGTTTTCTTTAGGTGCATAATTCAAAATGCTTGCAGAAATTTCAGGCAAGTAGGGATTGGGGAAAGGAAAATTTTCTAGAAGCCCTTGCTTAGGCCTGTAATTTCTCAATTATCTTTGAGTACGTAAGAGATATCTTGGTTAAATGGTGAATGGTGGTCTAAGGAGAGTAGGGTTCCCCTTTCGGCCCCTTCTAACACCTTTGAGGACTTGAATATGGAATAAATTGGTGTAAGCAACTCTTTAAGTGAAGCAATATTCTACAAAGAAATGATGTATTGAGTAATATGATGACTTAGGAGGGTTCCAGATTCTAGACACACATAATTATGTGAGGAAAACTCTCGGACATACACAATCTTGTGAAGATAATCCTTGGACACAAGCAATATTGTGAAGAAAATTGAGGAAAAACTAGGTAAGTTTCAACAAAGACTGGAGGATGTTAGAAATTTTGTTGTTGTTGAGATTACTTTGCAACTGACCTATGATATAGTTCCTATAGATGCTATGAACTTTAGAGGATGTCTTCTTTGATCTCTGAGCTTGAACTCATTGCTTGAAACTTCCCTTGTACCAATTCTGCTTCTACGTACTCATTTTGGACAGGTTGTTGTTGCATGCTAGTGTATTGATGTTCCTTTGCATGCAAGATATTGTGGTTATGATTTTTTGGTGGTGGAGGCACCCTTTACTTCAGTTCAAAAGTTGACACTTTTCAGATGTGACTTTTCCCTTAATTGCCACTTTTCTTGTTATGAGTTTTCTCAATTCTCTTTGATAACTTTAATTTCCACTTCAACCACACAATGACCACCTTTAGAAAACTTCAGTGACCCCCCACGTGTGAAATCGAGGCCCACCTCACCGAGGGATTGGGTGAATTTTTGTTTTTATGACCATGATAATATTTTGGCTTTGCAATTTGATTAACTATATGAAATGAAATTGAAGAGAGAGTGAGTGGTGTACTTATTTTACCCTGCTTTGTAGATTGCATAAATGATGTTAATGTTGTAGATGACCCAAGCTATGCTTTTAGAGTCATTCTATGCATGCTTTGATGAATGCTAGTGAAAATTGTGAGCTTCTTTCCTCCTGTAGCCTCCTGTAGGTTTGGAGGGGATTATGTAGGAGCTTAAATGCTTGGACATAATTGATTTGATGGTTGAAGAAATGTTTTGAGATGTGTAAGATGGTCCTATTAGTCCTCATGTACCCTTGAAAGTCCAAAAAAATGAAATTGTGAGCTTGTAGGGTGTCTCCTATAGCTTCATGTAGCAAGTTTCCTTGTTATAGTTTATTGTAACTAGTATCACGAGTCTCTTGTGTTAAATTTAGAGCTGCTATTAAGTTCTTTTCAATTTACTAGACAATAATAGCATAATTAGGATCACTGAAAGATACACAATAACAAGGTGCATAACATTTATCCTGGGAAACCCTCATGGTGGAGAAAACCCAACAAAAACTTCCTTAATATAGATATCCAATGCAATGCCAAGATAATAAACCAAACACTAGAGAATATCCAACACTAAGCAATGCGCCTCTCTCTTCCTTCTTTCGACAACTGACAACTGCAACTGCAACTGCAACTTCCTTCAAACTTGCACACTAGATCAACGACTTGAGTGAGTGAGCTAATGAGGCACCTTCCACTCTTATTTTTACTGGATGGTAGGTGCTAGGGTGGTGTCTCTTCATCAAGCAGGGCTGACTTCTTCACTTAGTGGTTAAAACAACTTTAATTAGCCATCAGGGCCAACTTCTTCATAGTAGCATATAATTAGGGTTTGACCAATCCAAAAAAGGGGATTTGGTCTTATACAAAGCTCGATATGATCAATCCACAAAAGGGGATTGATCTATAATATAATAGCTCAATAATAAGTAGAATATTCTTTGCAGTTACAATATTTCAACATCTTGTAGCTTCGTGTARCARTGCATTAAGCCTTCTCYTGTAGCTACATATATAGTTTTAGATTTTTAGTGTTTCTAGTGCATATGAATGGATGGTGATGGGTTGTAATGATGGAGAATGTATGAAAGGTATGGGTAAATGATATGAAGTGGATGGATTAGGAAGGTGGAGTGTAATGCATGAAGTTTAAAGATTGCATGGATTTTAGGGTTTTGCCTCAATGATAAGTTTGATGGGTAAAATGATGGAAAGAGGTGAAAAATGTATGAATTGAGGTGTGAAAGTGTTTGTGCATCAGAGTTTGGTATGCTCCTCAAACTTGCAACTCTGTGGTGTCCTTATGATCCAGGAGGATCCAAGAACGCTCATAGAGGTCAAGGAGGATCCAAAACGCTCATAGAGGTCCAGGAGGATCCAGAAAAGATCAAAATTCAATTGTCCCAAATGCTCTCGAAAACACCATCAATGCGTAGAGCTTGACAGTAGCTTTTCAGCGACACAAAAATCGCTTCAAACTGAGTTCGTATGCAAAAGTTATAGCTGGTCAAAGTTCAAGTCAAACTAGGGAAAATAGACAAAAGTCAAAGGGTCAAAGGTGACATGTGTCACCACTGCAAGGGTGACATGTGGCATGATTGTTTGATCATACAATGCTGATGTGACGACCTCACATGGTGACACGTGGCAAGTAGGTGACGTGGCATGTCAAAGTGGCAAGGTGATGTGACAATTGTACATACAGGTGGACCAATTGCAGATCGAGATGTGACAATGATAGACCAATGGGAGATTGCCATGTGGCAGCTTCCCATTGGCCATTATGGCTAAGGTTATATAAAATTTTATGGGAGTTTGGAGGATTGAACCCGTGACCTCCTAAGACCTTACACAAGCCCTTCTACCATCACACCACCGCGTTGGTACTTAACCATATATGTTTGCAATAATATTTAATCTTGGTTAAAGGTCTATTCGACGGAAAAAGGGACTGAGGGCCTAGCCCTCAATCCATAGGTATGAGGTTATATGTATTGCAATATGACCACACCTTTATTTGCGCGAAGGATTGTTAAAACTTTGGTTAACCGACATACCATATATATCTGAAAGTTATAACAATAATGCCAACAAAGGAGGGGATTGCGGAGGATGGAACTTGCAACCTCCCCCACTATAGTGCCATGCCTTAATCGTTGCGCCAAAGGCGCCTCTTGTTAAGGCATGCCTACCTAAAATTTTGGATGGAGGTTTGGACCACCCATGACCTATTTATGGGCACAGATCCCAATGTTTGACACACATCTCGAGCCATGAAAAGTTCGAGGTGTGCATGGATCTCGAAACCAAGGTACTATACAAATTGCATAGATTTGTGTGCAAGGAGCCTAGTTTGGTATTGTCTCGATATGCATGCCATGAGGTACTTTGTGCAAACATAGGCATGTTTATACTCATTTTTCTTGTTTTTCCGAGAGGAGTTCAATGGTGATGTTATTTTTGTGCTAAGAGGTCATTTGTGAAAGCCTTAGTCCAGATTGCCATTAATGAGTGCCATAGTGCATTGTTTGGCGTGTAAAGAGGTTAAAATTGTGCTAGTTCAAAATATGGTTGACTTTATACTCTTTTTTTTTTTTTTTTCAGGATTTCGCAGGGAATTCAATGGTGAACTCTATTTCCGAGTTTGAGCAACAAAATTAAAGGGAGTCCATAAAACTGGCTATGTAAGCCCATGTTGTAATGTAATTTGACATTTTGAGATGATAAGAGGTAGTCTCACTATCTAAAATGGACTCGAAGATGAAGTAATTTATGTCATCAATATATGTAATTTGAGTTCTTTTATTTTCTGCTGTGTCAAATCATAAATCTTCAAATTAATCATCATTTTATGAGATTTTGGATAAGAAGCACATCATTATTTTTCTTCAAATCACCTTTATGATCAAGAATTAATTCTGAATAAGGTTAGATGCTAACATGCATATTTTAAGCATATTTTAAAGGAATAAGTGGTGTTTAAGGATTTTCGGATCACCTTCAAACTATGCAAATTTGGAAACTGTCTTTAATGGAGTGAAAATCTTGCATTTACGTATGTGTGCATCTAGGTTGCATTTTGAATTTGATCTTGTTGCTTTGTGTTTATTGGTTGACCACCTTGGTTATTTCTTCTTGTTGCAACTATGGGCTATGTCTTGTTATTGCACAAGTTGTAGGTTGGGAAAAGCCTGACCCAACCACAAAAATGGCGACAACTAAGAGAGCACCTACCCACTGTCACCTTAGGCAGGTGTTCCCGTCACTTTAGAGGTGAAGTGGTCACCTCAAAGGGGGAATCCTGGTGACCCTAGGGGGGGAAAGAGATGGAAAGTGTGATGTATGAATGCATGCCCCTATAGGTCAAGTTTTTATGTGTGGAGAAGGGCTTGAGTAAGGTCTTGATGGTAGCCAAAGGTTGCCAAGAAAGAGTAGACCTTTCAAATGTTGTTTGTACCTGCCCGAGACACAAGGAAAACAACGATACAAGCCCAAGTATATGATGAAAAAACAAGTTAAGCTTGCTGTCCCTAATTGCAGCAATGAGTAACAATATATATCAATAAAAATGACAATGAATGCTGCAAAACAAGTTGCTAAAAGTCTAGTTGAAAGAGAAAGAGACATCTAGAAATAACTAGATCAACTCAAGTAAAATATCATTAGACTTTAACAATGAAAGAAGGTTGTAATGAAAGTTGTTTGCAAAAATATTGTGCAACCTTATGGATGTAGCAAAAATGTTGTTACATCATTAAATTCAACCACCAAAACTCACAAAGAATCCACCCAAAAGTTGCGCTAGGTCAAGTGGATAAAAGTGACAAACTCTTAGCTAATTCTGACAATTGAAAAGCAAGTTATAAGTAAAAGAGTGTTAGGGTTTCTACAACCCTAATGACTGAAGATGAAAGTTTATAAAAACAACAAGCAATAACCCTTCAGAGGGGATGCCCTAGTGGCTAAGAGGTGCTCTAGACACAAGGAACAAAACCCAAATAACAGAAAGTTGAAAGGACAAAAAATCATGTTTCCCAATGCATTATTTTATTTCTCCAATGCAAAGATATTCAGATTAGTGCCCCTTTAAAATTGGGTAAATGGAGTCTTAAAATAAAGAGTTAGATCAACAAAGACCCAATGGGTGTAAGCCCTTTTACTTCCTAGGGTATGTCAATCAAACTTAGGGTAAATCTAAGAGGGTATACGTACTTGTATTTCTCCTAGCAACCTTTGCAAAATAACTTGTAAACTTTAGAAAATTAGATGAAGCTTAATGGAGGGTGTGTCCAATATACTCCTCCTAGGGTTTCAAACAACCATAACCAAGAAAGAGCAAGAAATAACTAACAATGCAGATTTTTCCTTACCAATTCCAAGAGAGAGAGAGAGATCAAACCCTAGTTTCACCAAGCAAATTCATCATAAGCATCAAGAGAACAATCATCCAAGAGATGCACACCACTCCTCCTCATCCATTCACCAAAATATAGCACCATAAACAATTTGCACAAGAGAGGAACACCATAATGCCCAAGAATAGCGGAAATTTCAGCCAAGTACTTCTCACAATCAGAGAGTTATGTTATGAAATGAGATTCACATGATCTCCATTTATTCAAAAGTCTTAAAACATAGTTTGTCCACTTAGCAAGGGTAAAACATAAGATAAGGGGTCAACAACCCTTATCTTACCCCTTGAACCAAACAATAATATTTAATTTTCACTTTAAGATATTAGAAACCCTAAAAGTAAGATGACATCACCCCTTTAGTGGACATTTTGACACTTTTCCAAGTCATTGGAGAAGAAGAAATAGGTCATTGGGGCTCCTTAAGCCTCCTCTTCATGTGCTAGGGTCAATCCATGTCTCCTCCGATCAAAATGTGCTAAGTGTTAATGTGCAATAACTCCATCACCATCAAACCCCCTCAAGCATGACGTCAAGCCTCCAAAGGTGATGTTTTGCCTCTCCTAGGAAAATCGTTTGGGTAATAGGGGCTGGGTAAGATCCTCCATGATGTCATGTAAGCCTTTGAAGGCATGTCTTTGTGATCTAGTGTGCGGGCCTATAACACTCAATCCGTGGGCTTCTTGCCCCATGGAAGCCCAAGCTAGGCTTGTTCTCCACCAAGCAAGGTATTGCAAAACAAAAGGGCATGCCCTCCAAAGATCTCAAGTCAAAGATATCATGACAAGTGTAAACCATATCTAATAAGAAAGGCACCTAAACATGTGCATCAAAACTACCTCATCAAATTAAACAAATGCTCCAAGACCCTATACAATTGACCAAGTTTAGGTATGGGAGGGGTGTCATAAAAGTCCTTTTGGGTAGACCAAAACCCTCAAGTAGGGGATGCTTCCAAGGATGGCCTTTCAAGGTTATGTAGTGGATGATGAGGTGGAAGGGGTTTAGACTTCATAGGTCAATGATTTTCATGAAACACAAGGGCTTGTATTATCTCATTTATGGGTGCCTTTGTAGAGGGTGTGTGGCACCTTCGTTTGTGATGCACTTTTTCCAAGCCCATCTTCTTGCCGTTCTTTCTTCTTATCTCTTCTTTTCTCGTTATATTTCTTTCATGTTTTAAGGAACACGTTGAAGGCCACTGTCCTGGCTTGGTGTCCAGATAACGACAATGTCATTCACAAATACCTCGCGAAAATGAGAAGGTTGGCTTGCGATGAGAATTTCTTTCTCTCAGTTGTGTAACTGAGAGTCATTACCTTGGCTTGGTGACTAGATGATGGTAATGTCATATCGCTAAATACCCATGATCATGATAGGTCGGCTCGTGATGAGACCTTCCATCCTCTAACTAACCCCTTAAGCATTCACTATCATCTATTTTTGTAGGTCCCCCATTTCTTATAGAGAAGCGTTTCATTGCTTTCTCGGGGATCCTTGGGTGAAGCACCTGGAAGGTATATTTTTAGGCTTTTATCTTTTTAGCCAACAACAATCCCCGTGGGCCTTCAACCCCTTCTTCCCATGAAATGAGGTACATGCCCTTCTTGGGTCACTAAAGTCAAAGGGCCTAGAAGAGGGTAATATGATGGGAATGTAATGAGTAGAAAGTGGTAAGTATGGTCGAGAATGGTACGACAACCCCTCAAGGGACCCTCAGTCACAAACCTTCCCCAAAGGTTGGCCACTTACTAGGAAATCTATGACACTCACCAAGGTGAAACATGGTAAAAAACATAATGTCCAAGCATACGTTCTATAATCAAAAGTAGCTTAAATACAACATGTTTAAATGCCTCAAATATTAGGGTGATTACCTGCCACAATACCTGACTTGTACCGTATGGAGAAAGACCCATTTTCCTTCTAGACGCTGGCTGGTGTGGTGGATGCGTTGACAATGGATCAAAATGTGGTGATAGAGTGGGCTTCCGTATGTGCAAGTGGACATTGCTAGTCATGTGGTCTCTTGAAACTCCATATCTGCAACCTGAACGCCTCGAGACATCATCTCCATAGTTACCCCACAAAATGGGATAACATGTCTCATCAACCAAGGACACTGCTGAGACATGTTGTATTGTGCTTGCACAAGTTGCTCCTTTGATGCATAATTTTTTTGTACAGATTTTTCAAAATTGTTGTACATTACATGTAGTGGCTTAGGAATACACTAGTTTTGATGTGAGTGTAGTGTATGTACCTTTTGATGTTGTAGAGTGTTTTGGAAGGCGTCCAAAATGTATTTGATGACCTTTGTTGCTTGGATTATGTTGACATTGTAGCTTTGTCAATTGTGGAACAATACCACAAATATTGTTTATGTTTTCTTGAGTCGAAGCATTTTTGTGTATACCTGAATACGTTGATGTTGTTGTAGAGGATGTCTACTTAGCTTTTCATGCATTGTATGACCCATCATTTTGCTTATAAGGTTTTATTGTGAAAACATTGTTGTTGATACCTTAAAAACATCATATAAAGTATTGTTTTTGCAACATGTAGTGGTGGTAGATTTTGCTCAACAATACCTAGACAAAAACCTCGTTTTGTAATTGTAATACAGAGTAGTCTGTAAGATATTGAGTGATGATGGAAACTGGTATTGGAATATGTAAATGGTATTGGGAATTGGATATATGGTGTAGATGTGTGGTTGTATTGTGTATGGTCAGAAATGAAGATGATGAATTGGATAATTTGTAAAATGGAGGTTAAGAAATGGATAATGAAGATAGTGACGATGATGATGATTTTGATGCTTGCAAATAGGTTTGTATGAACATGCATATGTTAATTATTTATGTTTCTCTTGTGGTAGATGTGCTCATATTTTTCTTTTTGTTATAGGTGTCCTGGAATGCTCAAGTTCACTCGAGTTTGTATATTTCCAATGGCTTGTTGCTAGTCCTATATACATGAAAACACTTGATGAAAGAATATTAGGGTCATTTTTTTTCTTTTTTCTTTTTTCTTTTGTCAGATCGCTAGTGCTATTTCTGATTTTGATAAGTTATCTTCCCCATCAAGCTTGTTAGGGTTTTCATGGTGGCGAATTATTTATTCCATACCTTAGGTTACCTCCATGGAGGTTTTCAACAAGATGTTCATGCCAAGTGATTCAGTGAGGTTTTCACTTTGGTATTTTATTGTTTTTTTCTCTCTTTTGTTTTTGTTTTTTTTAATAGTCCATTATCATTGAGATGGGTTGAGAGTATCGTTGTTCTCAACTACAACCAATTGTTGTGTTTTGATCGTGGCTACAAATTTTTCTTTGAATAGAGGCTTGTTGTAGATCTTGAGCCTATAACCATTGACTAGGAGGGGGATTCCCTCATCTATTGTCTTGATTTTTACCGAGTTATTATCATAACATTTTTGAATCTTGGAAGGGCCCAACTATGTTCTTAACTTAACCTTGAATCTTGAGTCATAGAGAAGTGACCAATCCCCTTCCTTGAAACTTCTAGGCATGATTAACTTGTCATGCCATATTTTCATTTGTAGTTGAACTACCTTTGTGTGGAACAATGCTTGTTTTCTGTACTCATCCAAGGCATTTAGTTGCTACAATCTTTCTCCTTGGTCTGATGAGAGGTCTAGGTTTAGGCTGGATGCTGTCCTAAGTGCGAACATTTCAAATTCAATTGGGAACACGACTTTCTTGCTATAGAACAAATCATAGGGGGTGAATCTTGTAGTGGTCTTCCAAGTGGTGTTATATGCCCATATAGCTTCAATCAGCCTATTTGTTCAATCCTTTTCATACATGTTGACTGCCTTGGTGAGGATGTTCTCCAATTATTTGTTGGCCACCTCTACCTATCCATTTGCTTAAGGGTGGTATCCTTTCTGTGGCATATCTTGTTCAACTGCATGATATGTTCATTGAGATTTGAGGTGAACTATGGTCTTTGGTCTATGACTTTCTTTTTGGACCTCAAATCTTGAGAAGATGTTTCCATACCAGAATTGAGCTATCTTTTCTTCTATTACAACCCTCATTGCCTTCACTACAACCCATTTTTTTAAGTAATCAATGGACACCAAGATTTGCTTCTTTTGGTTTGAAGGAGGGTTAAGGGGCCCTACAAAGTCTAGGCCCCACTTATCAAAAGGTTTTAATGAAACCTGAGGTTGTAAAGAGATTTCATCTCATTTGGTAGGTTTTTCCATTCTTTGGCATTCATTACAGTGAGAGACATAGTGTTGATCATCTCTATGGAGGGTAGGCCAATAGTAACCAACTTGCAAGATTTTGCAAACTATCATTTTTGTTGCATAATGGCCTCTACATGGTTCATCATGAAATGCATGGAGGATGTCATGGTTTTCATCTTGTCTCACATATCTTCTCAATATATGATAGGCCCAATCTTGAACAAGTATCCCTTAATCCAAATGTAGGTGGCACTTTTCTTAAGGATTTTGTAGCATTCTCTATAGGAGAAAAGTTGAGGAAACCCCCCTGTTTCTAAATAGTTGGTTGTTAACCAACTAGGGGGTTTCCACTAAGATTGCAAATAAATGTTCATCTAGATACTTCTTTGTTATGCAATTGATTATTTAATTTTTTGCTTTTATTTTCCTAGTAACTTTTGTTAAAGATATAAAGCAGTAATATATTTGGTGATGTGTTTACCTCCTTGGTTTGTTAGTTTAGTTTGGGAATTACTCTGCATTTTTCATATTAGAATATTTGCATCTCATTTATTGCATCACAGAAAAACATAAATGGTGGACTGGGCTGCAAATGACAAAACCTCTCAAAACCAATAAAAGGTTGTTGATCCATAAGCAAAATGGACTCCCTATTAAAAATAGTGTAAGGTCTAATTGGGACCTTTCAATGGGGAGAATCCATATCGATTATACAGGGTCATTTGTCCCTAAAAACGTGTCTGAGGAAAATCCATTCTATTTTTATGCGAGTGGTGGATGACTAGTGCATGTGGTTTCCACGACCACACTCTCTAATCATCAATTGATTTGGTTCTCTATTTCATGGTGTGCATAGAAAATGCAACTACCAAGAACTCACTACATCCTTAATGTATCCCATCTTCAGAGTCTTGGCTACCTTGCATATATCCTTATCGTGTGGAATTTGGTCCCTTTGGTACATGAAGTAATACGTTGGATCTTTTGGAAAAAAGATGTCATCTCATGCACAGTGGCCTTTCTCAAGGCATGCAACTATCAAATAGCTAGAATTAGAAGGAAATGTAACAAGGCCATGTGGGAAGTAATAGAATGGTTATAGAGGCCACTTTGGTCCTCTGACGAGACACGAAAATGTGTGTGGTGAAGTTTTGACTTCTGCTCCAATGAATGATTTTTGTCAAGCGAAAGGTGCCCAAATTCATGCAGGATTCCATTGGATCAAAATAGGTGACCAACCCACTAAATATTTCTTCAAAACTCTTCTCCAAAGAGGTGAGTGAATGCATCCCAGTGCTAAAAAAAACTCATGTTGTATCACGAACAATGAATCCATTGAAGCCAAGTGTGTTGAGTACTACTTAGAAATATTTTAGGCCCAAGATCCTACTAAAAAAAGGTTGACAACTATTTAGAAGTGCCTTGACCTTACTCCCTACAAAGCCTCATAAGATCAACAATGAGCTTGTGATACATTGTTGTCACTTGATGAGCTCAAATTTTCCCTATAGGAGATGGCAGATGGAAAATTCCATGGATTAGATGTCTTTCCATGTGAATTTTACAAAGCCACCTAGGATTTTGTGGGGTCGAGCCTACTCAAAGTTTACCAAGAATCTCTTGCATCTCAATCCCCATGGACCACATTAAATCAAGGTCCCATCAAATTCATCCTCAAGGATGGTGACCTTGAACTCATTACCATCTAGAGACTTATTACAATGTTTATCTTGTCATTCAAAATTATGGCTAAGGCATTGGCTTTGAGGATCAACCACTTACTATTGAAGATTATTCAGTTTCAACAAATATGCTTCATCAAAGGGAGTCACATTTTGGACAACATAATTTCTATATGGGAGGGTATAGAGTGGGCTAGTTCATCTAGCTTGGATGTTCTATTCATTAAAACTAACTTTGAGAAAGCCTAAGACGAGGTCGAGTGGCCTTTTAATTTGGCCATGTTGAAATCACTGGGGTTTCAAACTTACTTTTATTTGTAGTGTGGAAACTAATTTTGATGATACCTCTACTTATATAGTTATCAATCATGGATGAAGTGGTTATCTTGTTCCACTCTATCAAGCAAGGCTTCATGGTGACCTCATCCCTATATGTACTAGCCACTAAAACTCATCTATTCAACCTCAAAGTTAGTCTGGGTATGGTGAGAAAAATTCCTTTACAAAGCTTGATGTTGGCCAACTATTTAATGGGCCCTTTGTCGATGATTTTTGTTTTACCATTCTTGAATATCAGGCCTCCTAGGCCAACGCTATGAAATATCTTCATACCTTTTTATTGGTCTTGAGCTCGAATATTCAATGGGACAAGATACAATGCTATCGACAAAGCTAGAGGTTATTTCCTAGGTAGCTATATAACCAAAGTTGGACTTATATTCAACAAGGGAAATTTTTCAAGTTCTTAGGTATCCCTTTGGAGACTACCCTAGGGATCTCACAGAGGTTGTAATCCAATGGGTTGAAAAAGTATTGAGAAATAGATCACCAAGTTATTAGCACTAGCTACCAAATTCTAGTTTTGAACCAAAATTGTAACATTCACTCATGCATACTACTCTTGTTGGGTGCCTTCCCTTGTGGCCTACTATCGGCTAGAAAAATCCCTTCGTTACTTTCTTTAGGCTAAGACAAATCAAAGTAAGTGTTTTCATCATGTTAATTGGTGGTTGTGACTATACTTCAAGAAATATGAGGGTCCTAGACATTATCAAACTCAATACCAATCCGAGGCCTTATGTGCCAAATGAATCATTAGATTTTTTTGATGGAAAAGAGGCTTGGAAGGTCCTTCCCAAGTTTCAAGTTGGCTAAGGGACCCATTATGGGAAAGCTTTATGGAAATGGCTTCCCTTGGAGAATTTACTATTCAACCTTGGTGTAGTCAAAATCCAAGTTTCTTTTGTTGTATAGAGGATTCAAAAGGTCTGGGATGCCATTAATCCCTTTCTAGGTTGGAAGGAGCCAACCCTTCGAATGGGCCTTTCATTCAACTTCCATTGTCTTAGGTGGTCTCTAATTATCTATGCAAATGGAAAGCTCTTGGTTGAATCTCCTTGGTTCTTAGCTCATAGGATTTATCAAAAATACATTTGCATGATAAATGACTTTGTGGTTGCTTGGGCTCAAACCTTGATCCACTAGTCTAATTTGAAGCTTAAGTTCCACTTAGGCAAATCAAATAGAATTGTTGTGGAGTGTATACATAGTTTGATTCTCGACCACTATGCTTTGAAGCTTGGTCTCCCTATGTCGAGAGCATGGTGGAGATATCGGAAGTGAAGTAAGGCCATGGATTTCATGAAATACAAGTCGAATATGATATAAGTGGCTTTTCTCAAAGCCATCCCTAGAAGGTCAACTAAATAAACTCTAGAGATTGAAGTCTAAATAGAAAACATGGTTTTTCAAGATTCATGGTATCTAGAAGCCTATTTTAGAACATAAAAATAAATTCTTTAATCAATGTCTTGCCTTGGGGGGATCCCCTTGGATAAATGATTAACTTACCTAGGAATTCATAGCCTATAATTTCTTCATTGTAAATGGCCTAAAACTATGAGGTGTGCATTTTTGTTCTAGCCACTAGCCAAATCTACTTAGGCATGGGTGGAGTCCCTATGCAGTACCTCCCTACCTCTCTATCTAAGTGGGATCCCTTGCTTGACAACCAACTTCCTTGGGGTCTAGTTTTTCATTTTTCTTGGTT
>SNQJ01S0055325.1:17008-28600 GCA_010110895.2 Picea sitchensis
TAGATCAAGAAGACAGTGTAGGTTTTTCAATAACAACAATTACCAAGATCAATGAACATTATTTTTTTAATTATTTTTGGGAATATTGGGGCAATATGAAGGAAATGAAGTTTAATGTAGTTTAGTTAAGATGCTCATAGGATTGAACCCCACAAATATTGGGTTATGGGTTCTTTATGGATGTTTTAGGATCCGGGGTTGTGATATCTTTAATATCAACATAGGGAGGAAGATGTTGCAGCGGGTCATGTAGATGGATTTTCTAAGAAAAAGATTGTGACAAAACCTAGTTGTAACATTTAGATCAAAGAAATATTGCAAGTTTGTTTGGAATCTGTGGTTCCATAGGATAAGAAAGTCATGATGCAGCAGGAAAAGTAGATGAATTCTCTAAGAAAAAGATTACAACACAACCCCATGGTAGCATTTTCATCAAAGAATTATTGTAAATTTTCTTAGAGCCTATGGTTCCATAGGATAAGAAAGTTGTGAACTCACTTGTTGAATCTAGGCATTCTCTAGTAGTCCTCAACCAGTTGTTTCTCCACATGTGATCATCAAACATTTGGAGATTATATTGTTTTAAGATTTATTTTTTAGTTAGTGTTTCTGAATTGTATAACTTGTCAAAGTTCCTAATTCCTTCTCTTTTTATAGGTAGTTGTTAATGATAAACTCCAATTGTTCCTAATTGGACACTGTAAGTTGTTCTAGACAACTATACCAATCTATGCTTTCTTTTTTCCCTCTTCTTGATTTGTTGGTTACGCCCTCAGCTATATGTCTAGATTATTTCCTTAATACAAATTCGCTCTGCACATTCCCACGTTCAGTCTTATGGTCCGTGTCTACTTTGTTTTCCTATTTTTGTCTACGCGGTTTCTCAGCTGTCTTCTCACTTTCTCATCGTATCAAAGCATGGGATGATAAAATGTAAAGCAAAGAATACAGAGAAAGGGTAGAGAAGAAATAGAATTCAGTATATTAGGAATGCAAGTGAAAGAGTACAATAGAAAATAGTACAAATGAAAAGGAGCTATGAGCAAAGGGAAAATAACTGAGCTAAATAGGCTCAAGCAAATCATAAAATGATAGTACATCTGGCCAAGACAACTGGCAGTGTACAGTTAGACAGTTGAGGTTACATTATATTTAACACTCCATCTTAAACTCAATAGTTACAAACATTAGCACTGATGATGCCCAAGTGTTGTCTCTGAAAATCAAAAATGGATTTTCCTAGTGGCTTTGTGAAGATATCTGTAGGATGATCTCGAGAGCCACATAATTGAAGTGCAATATCACCATTATTGACTAGCTCACGGATGAAGTGAAAACAAGTATCAATGTGTTTGCTTTTCTTGTGAAACACATGATTTTTGGATAGAGCAATTGTTGAGGTGTTGTCACAGAAGATAGGAGTTTGATCCTTTTCTATATGTGACATATCTTTCAATATTCTTCTCAGCCACATAGCTTGACCAGAACCTGAGGTAGCAATGACATACTCTGCCTCTCTAGAAGATATTGATACAATTGGCTGCTTCTTTGATGCCCATGAAATCAGGTTCGTGCCCAGGTGAAAAACATGTCTTGAGGTGCTTTTCCTATCATCTAGGTTGCTTGCAAAATCACTGTCTGTGTGACCAGAGAGATGATTATCATCATATTGAATGTACCATAATAAAAAATTGAGAGTTCCTGCAACATATCTCAGAATCTGTTCCACCATCTTCCAGTGAGAATCTTTGGGGGATTCCATGTATCTAGAAATAAGGTTGGCTGCATACATAATATCATGCCTAGTTGTTGTAAGATACAACAAACTGCCTACTAAAATTTTGTATAGGGTAGGGTCCATTGTAGGTCCTTCATATTTCTTGCTCAATTTTGTGCCTAAGGGTATAGGGGTTTCTGCTCGATTGCATTCTTCCATGTAGAATTTTTTGATGATGTTTGTTGGATACTTTTTCTGACACACAAAAATTCCTTTGGTTGATTGATCAACCTTAATCCCCAAAAAATATTTCATTATGCCAAGATTTTTCATCTCAAACTCAAATTGCATGGCATGTTTAAAATTGGTTAATTCAAGATTTCTAGTATATATCATGTCATCGACATATAAACATACAATCAAAATTTTACCGTGTTGATTGGTTTTGGTGTAAAGAGTTGGCTCATTTTGGCTTCTGTTGAAACCACTTTTGATAAGGTAAGTGTCAATTTTGCTGTACCAAGCTCTTGGAGCTTGATTTAAGCCATACAAGGCTTTCTTCAACTGATATACTTTGGCTGGCTGCTCTTGGACATCAAATCCAGGTGGTTGATCGACATAAACTTCTTCTTCTAAGAAACCATTCAGGAAAGCTGACTTGACATCCATCTAGTATCCTTGCCATTTATGTTGGGCTGCTAGGGCCAATAGATTCCTTACAGTGTCTAATCTTGCTACTGGAGCAAAAGTTTCACCATAATCAGTACCTGGTTGTTGTGAGAATCCTTTGGTAAAAGTCTTTCCTTGTGTTTTTCAATCAGTCCTTTTTCATTGAGTTTAGCTTTGTAAACCCACTTGACACCAATACTTTTCTTGTGTCTGGACAAATCAACAAGATCCCATGTCTTGTTCTTCTCAATGGAGTCAATTTCTTGTTTCATGGCTTGAACCCAATGTGGCTCCTTAGTTGCTTCTTTAAAATACATAGGTTGATATGACATTAATGCAAAAAGATTGTGTTGTTCAATGTCATCCAACTACTGATGGATTTCTTTGAAACTTCAAGTTCTCTGATTTTGAATTTCAGAGGATGAGTCTTTGCTTGAAGTTGAGTTATCCTGAGAATTTTTAGGTCGTCCTTGTATCTGCAATCTTGGAAGAGTAGGTTGAGGTATTTGATATCATGAATTTTCTGCATTTTCAGGACTGGACAACAATGGATTTTGACTATCCATTTGTTGATTTCCAGATTCATTCCAGAGATGATTTTCCAAATTTTTTACATCTCTGCTGAGAATTAGTTTATTTGAGATTTGATTATAAAGCCTGTATGCTTTAGATGTTTCATTGTATCCAGTAAAGATACATTTCTCACTTCTATCATCCAGTTTCTTGCTTAATTCGGAAGGTATGTGAGCGTATGCTATGCATCCGAATGTCCTTAGATGAGAAACATTTAGCTTTGTCCCACTCCATGCTTCTTGAGGGACTTTCATATTTAGACTTGTGGTTGGAGATCTATTCAAGAGATAAGATGAGCATGCTACTRCTTCAGCCCAAAAAGTATTTGACAAAMATTTCTCTTTGAGTAGGCTTCTTGCCATGTTCATTATTGTCTGGTTTTTTMTTTCAGCCACTCCATTMTGTTGTGGAGTATACCTGGATGTAGTTTGCATGATAATGTCTTMTRATTTGCAGAAATTTGCAAATTCGTTGGAGTTGTATTCTCCTCCTCCATTGGACCTGAGAACTTTTATATATTTGCCACTCTGTTTTTCAGCCTCTTCTTTGAATTCATTGAATTTTGAAAAAGTTTCAGACTTGTGTCTGAGAAAATAGATCCATATTTTCCTGCTAAAGTCATCAATAAACGTTATAAAATAAAATCTACCACCTATGGACTCTATTTGCATTGGTCCACATAGGTCAGTGTGAACAAGTTCGAGATGTTGCTTGGATTGAGTGGAGGACTGTGGAAAACTAGTTCTCTTATGTTTTCCAAGTATGCAAGACTCACATGGGGAATTTTGCTCTTTGAAGATGGGAAGACCTTTGACCATGAAGTGTTTCTGTAGAAGACTGAGAATCTGAAAGGGTAGATGTCCAAATCTTGTATGCCAAACCATAGTTTCATTGGGGGTGGATGCACTTTGTTCATATGTTTGGATCAAATTTGCAGTTCTGAGGGTAAGGGGAAACATCCTATTCTGAGTCATGTGGATTTCAAAAATCAATTTTATGTTGGGGGTTTTATCATATATCCTGCAAGATTCTCCCTCAAAAAGTACCTTATAGCCATGTTCAATGAGTTGTCCTACAATTAGCAAATTATGTTTCATATCTGGAACATGATAGACATTGTTTATGTCTTTCTTTACATCTTGTTTAGTAAGAATAGGTACAGTTCCTCTTCCTTTAACTTTGACTAAGGAATAATTTCCAAGTGTCATATCAGATGAAGTGGAATAATCAATGCATGAAAGTAAATATTTGTTACCTATCATGCGATTGCTGCATCCACTGTCCAACAACCAGAGATCTTTAGGTTGTTCTTCAGTCTTGTGGCATAAGAGAAACATACCTCTTGAGGTTTCTCCCGTATGATTTGACACATGTTTTCTGCCTGAGAGTTGGTATGCTTGCTTCTTACTACATTCAGATTCATAGTGCCCATACTTTTTGTAGTAATATCATTGTATGCTTGATTTGTCATTTGATCTTCTCCCTCTGCCTCTTTGAGGTTGGAAACTCTGATTTTGACTATGTTGTCTGTGACCTTGGAAAATTTGATTCTGGTTCTATTGTCTGTTACCTCCACTTGAGTGTTGGTTACTTATAATGCTCCCTCATCCTTGGTGATCTCTTCCTCTTCCTCTGCCTCTCCCTCTGCTGAAGGAGAATTGCATTTTGAATGCATTGGCGATTGACTCATCTGTGAGATGCAGTCTTCTCTCGTGTGTCACCAGGGAACCAATTAGTTCATCTGTTGAAAAACGTGACAGAGCCTTGGATTCAAGGATTGTTGTAACAACCATTTCAAATTTCTTTGGTAAAATTTTGAGTACTTTCTGAACAATGTGTTGATCAGGGATGGCTTCACCTGTCAATATGATCTAGTTCACGATTCCCATGACTGTGGTCATAAACTGATCCATATTTTTAGACTTTGTCATTCTTAAAGTCTCGAATCACATCCTCCAGGTCTGCAATTTGACGATTTTGACCCTGTCATTTCCTTGGTAGGTTGATTTAAGGATCTCCCAGGCCTGTTTTGAAGTACCAGCGCTTGTGATTTTTGAGAAAATCGAGTCATCCACTGAATTTTGAATCCAAAATTTGGCTTTATTCTCTCTGTTCCTTTATGTTGCCTGAGCAATTCTCTGTTGGTTTGTCATGGTAGAAAGGTCTACTGGATCTAGTTCCACATATCCAAGATCCACTGGATCCCAACACTCTTGGGCTTGCAAGAAAGATTTCATTCGAAGAGACCAAAACTCATAATTCTTTCCAAGAAGAATCGGACCTTGAGTTGGTCTTAAATTGCTAGACATGGCCATCTTTAAAGAAATTTAACAAAACATAAAAGAAATTGTTGGACAATTTCGTGTTTACCTGTTTCCTGCTCGTAAAACCAAGTCTTCTAATTTCTTGCAGTGACTTCAGACCGAAAAACACGGTGTAAACCACTTCTTTGATCAAGCAATTGTAGCCCCTTTAATGGCGGAATAGGTCTTTTTGAGTTTACTCGAGAGCCAAAGAAAGTTTAGCTTGTCATATGACCGTGGGCAGAAAAACCAGGTACTACGAGCTTTCACATTTCGAGACTTTTGTGTTTTGACGCTGAAGGTAGCAATTCCTTTGAATAGCCGAAATGCGAAATTGCTTCAAGCATTAACAATCCTCGTTGATTTGTGATCAACAGCCACAGTTTCTTTGGAATATAGTGATCAACGATCTATGATCCTCCATGATCAAAGATCTAACGGTCCAGATCTACACTCGATCAACGACTCATATTATTTCAGAATTTTGCGTATCGTGAGTTCACTAGAGTCTCGCCTCTAATTTCCCGGTATTCGAAATCGCGATGGCACTTGCATCGATGGTCCAGATCCTCCTATGATCCGACGGTCTAGATCCTTTCAGGATTTCATGAATCAGTATTTCGCGACTCTTGAACTCTTGTCACAATGTTCTCCAAACGCCGTACTCCGAAATGCCAAAATTTGATGGCGCTTAGATCTGTTGCCACCTTTCCTCTGAGATGGATGGTCCTGATTCTCTTGCAAAATCTTATTTCCTCGGTCTTCACTTTCGTTCTCCCGGTGCCAAAAAAAACACCGATGGCTTCCGGATCTTCGCCACCTGTCACTCCAGATCCAACGGCTGGAGTGATTTCATGATTTCATGTATCGGGGTATGGAGTGCAGTCTCCTCTGCTCATCCGACTCCCAATTCCCGATTTCGCGATAGTGTCAGATCGACGACGCACTATATTTCTCGATCCAACGGTTCAGATCGAGTCATGATTTCGTGATTCACGAATTATCACCGTAGTGTTCTCTGACCTTTACTCCCTGCGAGTCAGCGAAATACCGAGATCTCACCACATGTCCTCCTTGATGGATGGTCTCAATGATGTTTTCAAGACTTCGACGAGTCCTCACCTTTGCATATGTGAGGGTTAAACCTCGTGCAACTTATCCTGGATCCGATGGCTATTGGATATCCATGCAAGATCTGACGGCATAGATTCTTTCTTCCTTTGATTTTATCCAATGGCTCTTAGGCCATGGTACTCCAGATCCAACGGTATGGATTCCTTCAGGATTTTGCGATTCGACTATTCTCCTGTGCGCTTCAGAGGACTAAACCTCTTGCACTTTTCCTAGATCTGACGGCTGTCGGTCCTTTGCGCAAAATCTAATGGCTAAAATTCTTTTTCCTTTTCTGCGCTCTCCTCATCCTTTCTGAACTAGATTTACTCCTTAGATCTATTAGCAGGACCGATCTTGTAGTTGGGACTGTTATCCTTTGCTCCTTTGACATCTTCTTTGTTGCCTCTGCAAAGATTTTCTCCTGTGGATGGAAATTCGTGAATCTTTCACAAATTTGAAAGAATTTCATAAATTCTTTGAATGTTTCTACCCTCTGCAACAATCTTTCACAAATTTGCAAGAGTTGCACAAGATCTTTAGAGGTTTCTGTCTTTTGCAACAATCTTTCACGAAATTGAATGAATTTCTTTGAATTATTTAAATGTTTCTGCCTCCTGCAGCTCTTCTACATGAAACTTTGACGAATCTGTAAATGTTCACGATTCTTTACACTTTCTCCTTCCGAGGTTTCTGCTCCCTCAATCTTTTGAGCGTATTGCACTCTGCTTCCTCGTGCGTGCTTTCTGCTACGATCTTTTGAGCAGATGGTGGATTGCTCTCCAAGCCTTGTGAATAAATTGTATCCTATGTGTTCTGGTTGTCGTTTTAAGCTCTGTGCTATTGAGGATCGGGCTTCTCTCTAGACTATGTGAAGAGGCTTATTGTTGATGCTCTGATACCATGATAAAATGTGAAGCAAATAATACAGAGAAAGAGTAGAGAAGAAATAGAATTCAATATATTAGGAATGCAAGTGAAAGAGTACAAATGAAAAGTAGCTATGAGCAAAGGGAAAATAACTGAGCTAAATAGGCTCAAGAAAATCATATAATGATAGTATAGCTAGCCAGGACAACTGCAATGTACAGTCAGACTGTTGAGGTTACAGTATATTTAACACGGGAGGTAATACTCTCCACAGTGCCCTCAGATAAGTCCGCAAATGATTAATGCAGAGTGTTGGGATACAACTCCAATAGCGTAGATCACAAGCATCCACTCCATCACTCAAAATAGGTCGGGACACATGCGCCTTGTTGGCTAGTGCACAATGTGTAATTTGTTGGCATTGGAAAGGCCAGGAGTTCAATTCCTTTCCAAACATTCCTCGCCTTCTTCTCCCGAAGAAGGTTTCCGAGAAAGATGAGTGGAAGTCGTTTGTGCCAAAGTCACACTCCTGGTCCCGCACACTCTAGAAAAACAATGCATGCACTGAGCTACTGATAAGGAAGAAACCATTCTAGTGCTTGGTGAGGGAGATAACGCAGGACGTTGCAAGAGGTAGAAAATACATACTTTTGCATCACAATTTGGATAGTGATTTGGCTCATTTAGTCATGCAAGGGCAGAAAAATAGCACACAAAGACGAGTTCTTTTCTCTCTGTTTTTTTTTTTCCTGTGCGTGATACTCTGTAACAGAATCGTATATTTTTTACTTGAAATTAAACCATGTTTTCTTAATTAGTGGTGATTTAACACACTTACAAACAACGAAAAAATTATTTACAGTTTTTTTTTACTGTTGTAATTTTTTTTTTTCAAATATAAAAATGGTAGGGTATAATAATTTAGGGCCAACACAAGGGCCAATTTTACTTGGAAATAATTATAAATTTTGGTCTCTTAGAGTGAGATCCTTCTTACAAGCACAAGAGTGTTGGGATCTAGTGGATCATGGCTATGTGGAACAAGATCCTGTAGATCTCTTTGTGATCACCAATTAGGAAAGAAATGATCAAGAAAAACAAATATTTGGATGGAAGGGAGCTTTGATTGAAACCCAAGATCGCGGTAATGTGGATTTGGATCGACATCAAGGTGTTAAAGAAGAATATTTGGGATTTTTCCTCGTTAATATCCATTCCAGAAGCATCGTAGAAGGTTTGAACAATGGAGAGGATTTTTTGGGCTTCTTGGACAGTGGGGGATCCCATCATTAAGGTATCATCAAACAATTAACTATGAGAGATCGGAGGATCGATGCCATGCAAGGGTAGTCCTGCGAAAGTATGATTTTCTATTGAGGCTTGAATGGAGTGGCTTAGACCTTCTGCCATGATTATAAAAAGGAATAGAGACAGTGGATCCCCTTGCCTAATTCCATGTGTCGGTGAGAAAGGGCGAGAGGGGACTCCATTGATGAGGATTGAAAAGAAGGCGGAGGAGTTGAGATTTAGGATCCAGTTAATCCAGGAAGATTCAAAACCAAGTGCTAAGCGAACAGAACGCATGTAATCCCAGCTTAGCTTGTCAAAAGATTTGGAAAGATCTAGTTATAGTAACATACCTAAAGTGCGAGTCTTCTGAAGAGAATGGATAACTTCATGAGCGAGGATAATGTTGTCCAATATTTTCGTTCCTTCCATGTAACATGATTGTTCAAGAGAAATGATGAAGGGAAGGATAGGTTTGAGGCGTCAGGATATCACCTTTGTTAGCAGCTTGTAGATGGAATTGTAGAGAGAGATAGGTCAGAATTGTTTTGGGTGATTGACTTTCTCTTCTTTTGGAATATGGGTGCGGAAGGTGGCATTGAGGGCCAGAAGGACTTGAATGGAAGCCCTGGAATAGTCAATGATATCCCACACCTCCTCCCTTACCATCGTCCAACAGTGATGGAAAAATTCTGAAGTGAAACCGTCCGGCCCAAGATATTTTCCTATTGGAGTGTCATGTAGTGCCTGGTCCACTTCCTCGATCATGATAGGATTTATCAGTGCATCATTCTTCTCTGTTGTGATTGTGGAGGGTATATGCTGAGTGATTTGGGTTATGGATTGAGATCTATCCCCCAGAGGTTCAGACAAGAGATCTTGGTAGTAGGTGACCATCTCTGATTCTAGGTCCTCATGAGAGTGGAGGGTGTGCATGTCCTTTGTGACCAGCTACGAGATGCAATTGGCATGTCTTCACTGAAGGATAGACCTGTGGAAGAATTGGGTATTTATTTCACCCTCTTGTAGCCATTGGATGCAAGACATTTTCCTCCATAAGAACTCCTCTTGGACTCTTCTTTCCTCTAGATTTTGGCTTATTGTGGCTTCCTTAGAGATGCCCTGATCTTTGATTTGTCTCTATAGGATGCTCATTTGTTCCTTTAATTGTTGTTGGGCTTCAAATATATTGCCGAAGGTTTGTTTGTTCCATGATTTGAGTCGCTACTTGAAGTTTTTGAGTTTCTGTTGGAATCTGTACATCTTGGAGCCAAAACCGTTCGAATATGAAGTGCTTACATCTTGGAGAGGCTGCAATGTCGAGCCACAGTTGGATGGTCTATTGAGCCGATCCGTGGGCATCAAGGATGCGAGCTTCCAAGGTTGTTCCCTCCATTAAATGGGAATCAAAGATGAGGAAGCGATCTAGTTGGAAAGCTACCTGATGGGCTCCTGATCTTCGGTTCGTGTAGGTAAAGAGTCCATTTGGTGTTTTCATATCAATGAGGCCTAAATTATCGACTGCACCTTGAAATTTCCCTGACTCTACCATGATTCTACGAGTTCCACCTCTTTTCTCATCCAGATTGCATATCAAATTAAAATCTCCTCCAAGAATCCATTTGCTTCTGGAGGTGAGGGTGGCAAGTCCCTCTACGTTCTTAATGAAGTCATTTTTGTAACATGAGGAGAGAACTTTATCCATTTCCTCTGTTGTGCAATTTGTTTCTTGTTGTAACATGATGTTTGGTTGTTCCACTATGATAATCTCTCGTAGTAGCCTTTGCTTACTATGACCGTTGAGTCCCCTTATATTCCAAGAAATGATCTTCATGATGAGGATGGGGAAGGGAGAGGGGGAAAGTTGTCAGAAATGAGATGAATCTAACCTAAGTTGACCATGAAGTGTCCAATCTCCTGTATGAGCTTCTGGGTGGATTTTCTCCCCCTTTCTTTTCATCTTTTGGAGTTTTGTGTTGCTCTTTTAGTGTATTCCCCTGTATTCCCAGACCCGAACTGGATCTGGTGGTGGAACCTATTGTAGATTTGAGGAAGACTTTGTGGACTTCCCGCAGTTGGTCTAGAGGGATGGTGTATAATTTCTGGTGTCAGTAAGCTTGTTCTAGATGTTCCAAATCTACTCCAGCTAAATCCTTCTCATCTAGGTCCATTTATGCATCACCATCTATTGTCTCTGAGGGTTCTACTGTCGTGGTATTGGATATTGGTAAGGAAGAGGTTTTATCAATACCTAGGGTGTCCACCACTTTCCCTTTCTCTTGGTCTTGCTGCGCTTTCGCTATAGAAGGGACCTATGGGGCATCCATGTTCTCTAGAATCTGTTGTAGGGCATCGAACGGGTTGTTACAAGGCGAGTCCTTATTGGCCGTGGATGTCGTTCTCCTCCCCCCTGTCTGCATCTCCCTGCTACACGGATGAAGCCATCTTTAGTCTTGCTTATTTCTGGGTTTTCATCCTTTCTTGTCATGTTGAGGGGGCAATCTCTGAAGAGGTTCCTGTGCTCATGGAATTTCCTACATCAGAACAGTATGTGCTCATAGTCAATGGTTTGTAGTCACTCCCCATCATGGTATTCCAAGGCAATGGACCCTGGTAACGACTTCAAAATGTTCAGTTAGACGTAGTTGCATGCATAGGAGGTGTATCTTCGTTGATTTGTTTCCTCTGAAGTTTTGACCTATACGCCGATGGCATTTCCAATGCCCGTCAACACCTCTTCCAACCAGAACTCTTCTGATAGGGAATAGAGTCGTATCCACACTGGGGCATGTCCAAAATCCTTTGTTTCAGGGCATGCACCAGAGCTGAAGCTACCTTAACCCTAACACACCTCGATTTTTGGAAGAGCGCTGAGTATATGTTATTCCCAAGGATTGACATTAATAATCTTGACTAATGACAATAGAAATATTTAATATCAAGGCTCAGTCTTAATTATAATGTTATAGATAACATATGTAGCAACTTTTTTAGACATGCTTTTATATATAAAATGTTTGATTTGTAAATATTACGAGAATGATGTCACACAACTACACTTAA
>SNQJ01S0055326.1:8805-35944 GCA_010110895.2 Picea sitchensis
ATACTTTTTTGGCTCACCTTTTCCCTCCAAAGTGACTTTCATTTTATAATATTTAATTAATTAATTAAATCACTTTAATTAATTAATTAACCTTTTTACCTCTAAAAATCTCCTTATCTCTCCTTGTGGCTTCCCTGGCCACTCAAAGTCACTTCTAGCCATCCCATCCTGTAGTTCTACTCCTCCCGATTCCAATGAGCTATTACACTGAGAGGTTCCTCCAAGTAATGTGCCCAAAATGACCTCTTCAGTGAATTCCATTGACTTATAACTCAAAATAGTCAAAATCATGGAAATCGTCGGAATGTAACGAAACCAAAGCCAACCTATGCGGAATGGCTCATAATGATGGAATATGATCATCAATGCAAGCTGGACCCCACAATGCCTCTCAAATACCCCTGTACTCGCTCTAACATCCATCTGGCTACTCTGGTCATCATAAATCTCTGCCCTGTGATGATGTCCCAAAGTGGGGACATTACATTATTATTTTAGTTATTCTTCTACTTCCCGCTGTTTAGAATTTTTTCTTTCTTCTTTGATCTTCAGGACATATGTTTCATCTATCTTTACATTTATGCTTTCCACTATATTTTTGAGTCTTAAATTGTAATATTTGTATGCCTTACCTTTTCTTGAGTATCCAACCAATATGCCTTTATCAACTCGAGAATCAAATTTTCCAACTCTATCATCTTCTCTTTTTATGTATCATTTTCTTCCAAATAATATAAAATGATTGATGTTTGTTGGTCTTCCTTCCATAACTCATATGGAGTTTTATCACTGTTACTTTTGATCATTCCTCTGTTTAAGATGTGAACGATTGTGTGCGTTGTTTGTACCCAAAATATGTTACTCAATTTGGAATCTTTCAACATGGTTCTAGCCATCTCTATTACAGTTCTATTCTTCCTTTCAATAACTCTATTTTTTTGAGATGTCCTAGCTATTGAGAACTATCTTTTTATTCCACGTTATTCGCATAATTCCATGAATTCTTTTGATATGAATTCACCTCCATTGCCTAATCTTAGGCACTTAATTATCGAATCCATTTTGTTTTCAACCATCTCCTTGAATATTCTTAAATTTCTGAATGATTATGATTTCTTCTTGAGAAAACAAACTGCAGTCATTCTTGTATAATAATAAATAAGTTGTATGAAATGATGTTCACCATTTATTCCTTTTGTTCTCATCGGTCCACATAGATCAATGTGTACAATTTCCAATGGATTTGTTGTAGAGTATTCCTTCGATCTGAATTCATCTCTTGTTTGTTTTCCATGTAGGCAATGATTGCACATAATACTAGTTGGTTTTGAAATTTCAGGCATTTCCCTTACAGCTTCCTTTTTGCTAATTTTGACCAGATTGTCAAAGTTCATGTGCCCCATTCTTCTGTGCCAAATCCAACTTTCATTTTCCTTTTCCAACCAACATCTTTCCTTTCCAATCTCATTTAATATGTATATGTTATTTGGAGTCCTTATTGTTGTAGCTACAAATTAGCCTAATCCTTATTTTCTTATCTCACAAGAATCTAAGTCAAATATAAGTCTATGTCCCTGATCACACATTTGAATCACACTTAACATATTATGCTTCATGTTTTCAAAAAGTAGGACATTTTCCGCCTTGGCATCCTTACTTCCAAGCTTGATTGTGCCTTTCCCTATAATTTTCATTGAGTTGTCATTGCCAAATGAACCTGATCCATCTCTTTCTTTCTTAAGAGTTATAAATATGTTCTTTCCATCTGTTATATTATTTGAAAAACCATTATCAACATTTTTTTTTTGCTCAAAAAAAAAATTATTCATACAAAAGGAGCCAAAATTACATTCACTGGTGCAAGATGCACTCCCCCAATCCATGGGTAAAAGAGTAGAAAATGAGAAACCCTAAAGGGCCCAGAAAGAAAACCAAGTCACAAAGAAAATTTACAATGATAATAACTGGTAAGATCCTGTAGCTTAAGCAAAAGAACCGAACTGCACGCCCAAGAAGGACCTCAAAGTGTAGATCCACAAATCCACACTGCACGCCCAAATTATGGATGCCAAATCTCTATTCCAACCACCAAAGAAGCAGAAAAATCCAGTAACCACAACATCAAGCTCCAGATCTCATAATAGGGACCCAAAACCTTGCCACCAAAACCTCAAGAAAGGGAGCCATCGAAGACCCCAAAAGGATCTGTTCAAGGGAAAAAATCGAGCAAGAAAGAGTCTGGACCGACCACCCACAAAAGACCACGAGCCGTGCAAGAAACGATGCACAAATCCCAAACCATCGGAAGCTGGGGCACCACTCGGTAAAATCGAGTAGCCACAGGGCGGAGCCACAAAAAATGTCGACAAAGAGGCATCCACAAAGGAGGCAGACCAAGCATGTTCACATCGAAAGAGTAGGCGGCCACGAAAGCAACACACCAGAGCATCCAGGGGGAAGAGAACACACCGGAGGTGGGGGCATCCACGAATATGACACACTAGAGCCAACGGGGGCACACCAGGTAGGGCAGGAACGAAGCAACCCGTCAAGAGGAGGTACCCATGAAGACTTGCAGGAGGGGTTGCGGAAAGGAAAACCCTAGCCGCAGAGCCCCCCCCCCTCTTGTAGCACTCAACAACCATTATCAACATACCAATCACTTATTCTATTTTGGGCTTGTAGTGCAAGGGAACATTCTTCAACATTTAGTTTATCCTGCTTCCTTATCCAAATTCTTGATATTCCTTTTGCATAATTGCTGAAATCTTGCTTTGGTTCCTTTGGAGGAGTTGTCAATCTGCAATCTTTGGCCATGTGTCAAAAATTGATTCATTTATAACATTCTACTTCATCATTTAATGATCCAAAACTGTTATAGTTTCTGTTATACGCTTCATGAGGGTTTCTGAAGTGATTAATTCTAGAGTGTTCTTCATAGTTGTTTATGTTCTTAGCATAAGCCTTGCAGTTTATAGCTTTGTGCCCAAAATTGTTATAAGAATAACATGAACCAAGAAATATAGTTTGATACCTGGGAGATATTTTGAATGGTGTTGTTCCTATGTATTTTTCTTCTTGATTTATTTCCATGGGTGTCTATTGATTCTAAATCCCGGGTCTTATAAACAATGTCCTCCTTCTATAATCTTCTCCCTGACCATTCTCATGTGAAGGTTTGCATTCTTCCTTCTTGGTGAATCCTCTAGTGACTTTTGCATAAGTATTGTTTTCTTCTTTCTCTTATGTAGTCATAGAACTCAAACCCTTATCTGTATGTGTTTGGTTGTATCCTAGTCAAGACCTATCATGATAGGGTCTTTGAGCACTGGTGATTTCATATAGTATTTTGGTGTTGTTTTGCTGGACATCTCTTTTCTGAATTTCCTTCCTTAGTGAAACTATTTCTATTTCTAAACTCTCTATTTCCTTTTATTTTTCTTCTAGCCCGCTTCTGAGTATCTCTTCGATCCTTATGGCTTCTTCAACTTGGACTTTCAGGTTCATAATCATCTGCTGATACTTTTCAAAGTTAGGATTTTGAGAATTCTCTTTTAGCATAAGTAATTCTCCCTTGACTGATTTGTTTTTCTTCCTTTTTCTTCTTATCTCTTCTAGATCATTGATTAGTTCTCCTCTAAGATCCACTTCACCTTATTCTTCATAATCCTCTTCATCATTTTCATAAGCCATAAAGAGTACATTTTCCGAGTCATTATTGAATTCATCCTCCTCATCCGATGAGGAAATGTCCTCATTTGAGTAGAGACTTTTCTTGAATAATTTCTTCTTGTTTCTTCTCTTGTCTCTGTTTTTATATTTCTTTTCTTTCTTGGGAGATTCTTCTTCATCACTATCTAACTTCTTAGCATAATTAGGACATTTAGAAGTAAAATGACCAATTTTACCACAATTAAAACATATTAAGGGAAGCATACATTTGTACTCATTGATTCCTCTCTTCAAATTCATTACGAAGTTGGCTATTTCTTCATCTTCATCTGAATCCTCACAACAACTGCAACTTGGTTTTGATTTTGGCTCATGTTTATTCTTCTTTGTTTTTTTGGAGTCCTTTAACGCAACTTCCTTCCTGGGTGGATTATCCTACTCTGTCCTCATTTCATAGGATATAAGTATCCCATGTAGCTCATCCATGCTCGATGTGGAAAGGTATGCTCTTTCTTCTAGGGATGAAATTTTAGGATCAAATATCATTGGAAGAGACCTCAGTTCCTTTTGAACAATTACTGTTTCTTTAATTTCTTCTCTCAGTCCTTTAATGGAATTTACTGTTTCATCAACTTGTAGAAAATAAGCTGCAATATCTTTGTCTTCCTTAATATTTAGTTATTCAAACTTACCTCTATAGGTTTGAAGCTTGGCCCCCTTTACTTTAGCATCTCCTTTGTAAATATTTTGAAGTTTTTCTCAATGCTCATTTGCAGTGTCACAATGCATCACTTTTATAAATACTGAATCAACCAGACTGGTCAGAATGGTGCCTTTAGCCTTTGAGTTGTTCTCACTGAGTTTCTTTCCATCCTTGTCAGTTGGGGGAGTGACATGTGCCGTGTATTCATCTACTACTAATTTCCAGACATCAAATCCATGTTCTTGTAAAAATGTTTTCACCCTTTTTTTCCAGAAGGCATAATTATTACCATCGAACATTGGTACTCCAATCTTAATGTACTCTATGATCTTTCTTCCAATGATTAGACTATTTTCTGAAGGACCTGCTCTGATACCAATTGTTGGAATACTGAGAGGGGGGGGTGAATCCATATTTTGTAATTTATTACTACTTTCAACCAGAATATATAATGATTAACAATTTATTCCTTCATTTAACATTTTGTGAACATATAACCATAAGAAATATCACATCAAATAATCATATGCACAGTACACCAAAATTTACGTTGAAACCCAAATGGGAGAAAACCACATAATGATTTTTTATATATAAAAACAATACATTCATAGGAAGCACCAACTAGAAGGAGGCTCCAACCCCCTGTTTACAAACTCCAACCTAAAGGAAGCTACAATTCCTTGAATTCTCCAGCTCCAACCCCCTAGTTTTTAGGATCCAACTCTCTGTATTCTCTGGCTCCAACCAGAAGGACACTACGACCCCCTTTCTTTGCCTCATCCTGCTGCCCTAAAATATAAGTGTAGACTCAACCTGTCACTACCATTGATATTTTCACTGATATATCAATATATCATCCAACCTACCACTATCCCTGTCACTGTTACTGTCTCATCAACCTGTAACTTATCATCAACTTGTCAACCTGTCACAGTCCCTGTTACTGTCTTTGTCACTGTCACTGATATCGATACATCAACTAGATCCACTCACATAAATCACATCAAGGATATTCCAAAAATCAAGTATCCAAACCATGTACCTCAAGCATGTATCACACCATGTAACATAAGATATGCCTCAAGTATATACCAATATCACAAAGATGTACCTCTAACAATGAACCATAAAATCCATAAACTAAGTACCAAGGATATGTCTCAAGCATGTATCAATATCACCAAGACATGAACCTCAACCATATGCAACGATGCACCAAAAAGGGTTTCCAAGACATGCCTTAAGTATGTGCCATACCATCCATGTTACAAGCCTCAAACAAGCACATAAAAGACATACCTTTACTCATGAAGAAAATATGAAGCATACCATTTTAGACCTTCTAACAACCTTGTTGTATTATCATTCCTTGTTGCAACCTGAACCAAACATCCTTCTTCAAATATGGCTTACCCTCGCTAGAAAAATGCCAGTTATCACGCGGGGCCTCGCGTGATAGACACTAAGCAACTCGCGGGGGTGCCTTGCGGGACACCAGTAGTTTTACCCACGAGGGTCATCTCAATTAGGGTTTCCTGAAACCCTTCCTCCTCTGCAAATCCGAGACTTTCATATACCTTTCTTCCTTAGATCCACTTCCTCAGATACACTATGAAACGTTTACCAAAATATCACTTGAAAGATAGATAACCATTGGACTTGTGTGTGTTTATGAGAGACTTCTTGAGGTGTATTTATACTTTTTCCAAGTAACTTCTTTCCTTAACTTTAGGGTCGACCTGTACTTTCTTGTTGCAACCAATTTTCCCTTCAATTAATGACTTGTAGTTGTTTAGGGGATTCTTAGCTATTCTTTGGGGTTTCCAACTTCATGAGGGCATAACTCCTTAACCGTGAGGAACCTCATGGCATACCACCTACTGTTGGATACAACATGACGAGGACTATCCAACTATGATGGTTTCATATGTACTTGAAATGTTCTTCAACCTAATTTTCCTCAGCCAACTTTGGGCCTCATGATCACACCTCTAGGTTTCTTGTAGACTTCTTCAAAACATCTTCCCGTGCATGCCATGCTTAAAGCTATGCCATAATGGGACCACTTTGGAGACCTCTTCAATTATACCCAATACTTTTAGAGTCTTCTAGACTTCCATTAACGTTGACATCAATGACAATCAATTTTCCAACAAAGGAAACATTGTTGAATCTAAGTTCTTACTAGTTCTCTGATACAAAAGTCTCTGCAAGCGTTTATAACCAAAAATTATTGTTGTAGTTGTTGATCTTCTTATTGAAATATGTATAATTATTAATTCTTAAAAAAATGAATCTCACTCATTCTCAATCACCTACAATCATAAACTTATCAAAAACAACCGTATCCCTCTCCCTACCAACAACTAGAAAAAACCAACTACCCTCTCTCTACTAACGAACAAAAAAATTCTAGCTAACTTCCCCCAAATGCCCTTGAGCACTCATCCTTTAATTCCTTCAATACTAGACTCATGCCTACTATTTCATGATGTGTTTTTCTTGATAATCCATGTATTTCACTAACATGAACCACCTCCAAAGTCTAGACAATTGGAGACTACTATTTTTTACTGTTGTCAACATTTTTGAATTACATCTATTGAAGTTTCATTATGAGTTAAGGAATTTGGATGGAATTTGTCATGGACATATTCATCACTTGGCTTAATTTTCCATGTGTCATGTTAGTTTATAATTATAAAATGAAATTTTCCCATCATATTCTCAACATTGCATTTTTCTAAATATGGAATTAGTGAAATAATTCTTTGATTGGTTCATTGTGGGTTGGCTATTTATCAATGATTACAATCCATTCCTTGTGTTAGTCATTTGGGAAGGATAATGCTTATGTCCAGTCAAGTGGATAAACCATAGTCTAAGACCTATTATTATGCAATTTCACCTTTTAGGAAAAATGTTTTAACTCTCCAATTAGAACTAATAATATCTTGCTTAACATGTTGCTCTGATTCTACTTGTTTCTTTTTCTTTTGTATCTTTTGTTGATAGTGAATAAAGTGAAGTTATGTCAGTTTGAATTTATTTTATGGTCTGAAAATTCCATTCTTGATTGAGTTGGATCTATCTTATGCATGATTAAGTAAAGTCCTATTTCTAAGTTCTCCTTACTGACAACAACTCTTAGAGTTGGAGCATCAAATGCATAACAAATTGGAGTACCAAAACTGCATTTGGAGCATCATGACTAGCCACATATTAGAGAGACCGATCCACCAGAAGTAGAAGATATTCAATGGATTATTAGAAGTACCGAAGATCGGATCTAGCTATTATGGTCAGAGAGAAACCACCTTACTCGAATCCATCTACAGTTCCATAAGCACTTTCATTACTGATATGTTACCAAGCCTCGTTCCCCAGATCAAGTATAGCTATTCTCAGTCAGGAAATAGATTTCACAAGTAGGAAGTAAATCCCATAAATTAAAAGGGTATCTACAAATCGGTATATAGCTAAAGGATAAAATCACTAGTGCAAGGGCTATGATAAGCCCAGAAGATGAGGAGCTTTGGAAACACTCTGGGATCTTTGTCTCGGATGAGGAGCTAAGGAACGAGACATGAAGTGTCAGGAGGGGGAATACAACTTTGGACACCTCTCATGAGAAGCCAACAATTAGGTGGGAGATAGTTATCATAAGGAGTGAAGGGAAAAAAAGCAAGGTATACGAAGAGAACTATACATATGGACTACATGCCAAGGCTAGGAAAGGGAAACATGCCACGACCTTAATGGGTGAAAGATTAGAGACAACTGAAAATGACACAGGAAGAAGTTCCCACCTGATCACAAACTCATGCCAGGACACCCTTGGAGGAGAAATATTACTTGAAGCTGGGTCGAAATACACATAAGACAACTTCGGGACGACTAGGAAACTAATTGGAAAAAATTTAGAACAAGGTCCTGATAGCAACGAGAAGGAATAGAGGGTTAGTGGGGGAAATCAGAATGGGAAAAAACTATGGAAACCAAGGAAGGCCAGGAGGAAAATGTTCCTTGGAGGGGATGTAGGCATGGAGGATGTGTGCAACTTGGCTTTGTGTTCTCTAGTGGGAAGGTTCTCATACAAATCTATGGGACACCAAGGTTTATTGAACTGGGTGGAGAAAAATGGGAACCCATTACTTGGGTATTCACCGGAGATGATTATTCTCATTAGGGGGTGGTTTTGCTTCATCTTCAGAACCCCAAAAGATGCCATGAAAATCCTACAGGAAACCTGGATCTTAAACGAAGGTAGTCTGATGTTAAAAAGATGGCAAGTGGGCTTTGACCCAATGAGATAATACTTCCAGTTCAGGCACATTTGGGTGCTTTTTCCAGGCTTACCAATCCATTTTTGGAATGTAGATGCATTTTCAACAATAGGGAATGAACTAGGGGGGTTGTTGTTTGTGGAGGATTCAATATTAAAAGGAGGTGATAGGCGAATGGGAAAAGTTCTCATGAAAATGGATGTTCACAATGGGCTATTGGAAGGAATTGATATAGAATGGAGGGGAAAGACTTATGGGAAAAACTAGACTACATGGGCTTACCATTTTGATGCACTTTCTGCAGAAGGACAAGGCATTTACATAAATACTGTCAAGGGATAGTCTTTGAGGATGAATCAGAGTTGACAATGCTCAGGGAGACAAACTGCAATGAAATTTCAGGGGAGGACCCTTCATGGAGTGAGGGAGGCACTTCGTTAGAGGAGGAATCATTAAAACCAACAATGGATGACTCTGATTTAAGTACAATGGATGAATTTGATTTAAGTAAGTTTAAACTCCTTTTCCCCTCCTTCTTTTCCAATTTAACATCATGGGATATTGACCGTATTAACCTCTTAAAATCCTCTTCCACTGGGGTTCCTCCCGCATTTCCTAAGAGCCTAGCTAGGGAGTTTAAAAAGGAGGGAATCATTGAATTAAATATTGAAAGATTGGACTCAAAAGTCCCGGATCAGCTGATAAATTCTTTGCAATGTGTCAGGACTTTTGGGTCTCACATAGAAGAGGAGGAGACGAGTAGAAAAACACTGGTGGGGAGGGAGAGGGATTTAGGGAGAGCTCCCTGGAAGACATCTTAGAGCCCTTAGTACCCAACTATCGAGACATGGTCATCAAGAAACCTTTGGAAGTTTACGAAGGGTTCATTGTGGTAAATGGTTTAAAGGGAGGAAATCTAGAAAGTGAACATGGGTCGGAGATGAGGTGCCTAGGAAGAGATACAATGAAGGATTACTGGTCAAGGGGGATGGGGTTAGATGCTTCGCCTATTAAAATGATAAGTTCTCGTAGGAAAGTTGGGAGAAGGAGAGGGGACTTCATCACTATGACACTGAACAAAGGGTTCTTAGAGGACTCAAAGCCCTAGCCAAAGCCAAATAATGAAACTCCTTTTTCTAAACACAAGGGGAGTGGGAGGGGCTCCTAAAAGTGAAACCCTCCTAATATTATTGACCGATATCAAACTTGATATTCTATTTCTGCAAGAAACCATGGTGGAAGGAGCAAAAGTAAGGGCCTTAGTATCTAAACTCTTGCCTAGCTGGTATTGTTGTTCAATGGATTCAATGGGACAAATAGGGGGTTTTTGTGTGACTTGGAACCTTGCAAATGCAGTTCTTCAACCATAATTAACATGGGAAAGAATTCTCCTTGAAGGGACTTTATTAGACGACAATAGATCGATCTCCTTTTTCAAGTGTTATGGTCCTTGTACTAATAGGAAAGCCTTCTGGGAAGTTGTGGTAAGAAGTTGTTTGGTGGCTACCAAAAATTTAATATTTGTCAGTGATATAAACTTTAGAGTTTCAACATGTGAAGTATGGGGCCAAAAATCTAGATTAGACACACTGGCTGATTTATTCAAAGGTATCTTTTAGGACTCTGGATTGGTTGACGTGGCCCCTCTAGAGTTCACCCCTAGTTGGCTTAATGGAAGAGGAGGAGTTGAAAGTATAACAAAATGTCTGGATAGGATTTTTATGACATAAGACTTGGTTCAATCATTTGGCAGGTACATATCCTAGATAGTTTATCCTTACTTTTCAGACCATGCTCTGATTGTGTTGCAGATTGAGGACTGGAAGAGGCTGATTGCTTACCCTTTCAAACTCAATCCTATATGGCTGGAAGAGAAAGGTTTTAGTGAGATGGTTATTTTTGTGTGGAGGTCCAAAGATTTTTATTCAGAACCCTCAACAATGAGAAGACTAACAGGTAAATTAAAAGTCTTAAAACACAAAGTGACTGGGTGGGAGAAATTGCAAAAGAAACTGAGGTTCATTGAGCTAGATTTAGTAGAGAAGGAATTAGAGAATTTATACTCATTAAACCTTAGTGGGAGGGCCACGTTGGACATTGAAAACAACATCAAGGAGATGTAAAGGAGAAGACATAAATATCTACTATATGAGGAAGAAACTTGGAGACAAAAGTGTAGGGATATTTGGCTACAACAGAGTGATTGAAATACAATTTTTTTTCATAGATTTGCTAGTCACATGAAAAATAAAAATGAAATTTGGGAAATGAAGGATGGTTAAGGCACCAACCACACAAGATAGGAAGACATTGAGTTAGAAGCGGTTATATTCTTTAAATCCCTTTATGATGACACATTATAGAACACAATCGTTGATCAGGTGAAGGTGGTTCAACATCATCCTTGTTTCTTTACGGAGAGCGATGTGCAAGAGCTCAAAAATCCCAGCACTATAAAATAAATTAAACTAGTGATGCATAGATTTGCCAAGGAAAAGAGTCCAGGTCTGGATGGTTGGATGGTGGAATTCTTTGTCAAATATTTTGATATCTTAGGGACAAATGTTCAGGAAGCGGTGGAGGAGTCAAGAAGCTCAGGTTCGATAATAAGCTCCTTAAACTCGACTTTTATAGCTCTAATTCTGAAAGTGGATAAGCCTGCAAGCTTTGGGGATTTTAGACCGATTTCTCTCTACAAACCATCTTATAAATTGATTGCAAAACTCATTGAAATTCACCTGAAGCAGATACCATAAAAATATTTATCAATAGAACAATTTGGGTTCTTAAAGGGAAGAGAAATTTTGGATGTTATAGGGGCAAGAATGTTTACATGACATGAAAACTAAAAAGTTGAAATCCCTGGTTCTAAAGTTGGACCTACATAAATCTTACAACTGTGTAAACTGGGACTTTCTCAGGCTAATTCTTTTAAAGTTTGGGATAGGTCTAAAGTCTAAAAATTGGATTATGAGCTGTGTAATTACTTCAATTTTTTTGATTTTGATTAATGGAGGTCCTACTACTTTTTTTAAAAGTAGACGCGGGCTAAGGCAAGAATGCCCTTTATTGCCTCTTCTTTTCATCCTAGTGATGGAGGGACTAAACTTAATGCTTAAGCAGGCTCTTTCAGATGGAAAAATATCCGGAGTAAATACCTCAAGACTCATTAAAATGATTCTTCTTTTATTTGTGGATGATGTCTTGATTATGAATAAGGCGAGGGATTCTAATTGGGAGGATATAGCTTCAATAATCTCTGTCTTCTGTAGAGGGTTGGTCATAAATCCTCTAAAATATTCTCTGTATCATTCAGGTATTGAAGGTACATATTTAAGTTCTTCTAAAGCTCTTTTTCCCTTTAACTTTGTTGGGTTGGATGCAAGCTTCTGGTACCTGGGATTTTTTCTGAAACCAACAAACTACATGGTAGAGGATTGGCATTGGTTGCTGCATAAATTCAAAAGACAGATACAAAACTAGTGCTATTGTTGGTTGACAGTGGGTGGGTGGAAAATTTTGGTAAAATCATTTCTCAAAATCCTACTGGTTTACTGGCTGGCGATTGCAAATGTGCCACTCACAGTCCTAAATAGGATCAGAAAAATGATGTACAGATTCTTTTGGCCAAGATGTAGAGAGATAGAGCGTTTCCATTTATGAAAAAGGGAGGATTTGTCAAAGCCCAAAGCATATGGAGACTAGGGATTCAAACACCTGAACTAGTTCAACAAAGCGTTGGCGACTAACATCTTGTGGTGGTTCCTACTGAAGGATGGAATCTAGAATAGGGTTATAATGGATAAGTGTCTGCATTCCTAGTCATCAGTTTCTTGGCTGAGAATACCTTTATTGCGCACTCCAAAATTCTTCAGTACTTGGAGGTGTCTCGACAAAGATTCCATGTGGTGGCACATTGGACTACATGGAGGCCTAGTACAGGGATGTTGGTTCGCCTAGGAGAAGTTGAAATACAGGGGCTGGGTAAACACTCCTTTTTAACAAGTGTTATTATCAATTCTTTAAGGATGAGAGGATACCACCTTCTCTTCCAGATCACAGACAGGATCGACCAATGTCTTACTTCATTTAAGTGGAAATTGACCAGGGAGATGGGCTTAGGTGGTCAGGAGGCTGAAGAATGGGAGGACTTCTACAAAGCACTAGCACATGAAGGCATATTTCTCACAGAGGCCCCAGATGAGCTAGTCTGAATAGGGAACACATCTATGGGGATTATGACAACAAAACATGCCTATGATGCTATTACGTTGAAAATCTGGATAAGGAACACCAACTTGCGGCACAATGTGCTGTGGAAATGGGATTTGACACTAAAACTCAAACTCTTTACCTGATTGCTGATGGAGAACATGATTCTCACTTGGGAGAATTTGCAAAGAAGAGGGTGGCAGGGTTCAGGCATATGTTCCCTTTGTAAAAAATACTTAGACACCTCACAACATTTGATGTTACATTACACCTTTTCTCAACAGGTCTGGACATGATTGTTGGCAGCTCTAAAGATAAATACAGGGTGGAAAAGTGGTAACCTTCAAATACTCTTCAAGGATTGGTGCCTCAAGCACCCTAACTGACACATGCTTCCTTCTATTATCTGTTGGAATATTTGGATGGAAAGGAACACTGCATTGTTTGAGGAAGGACATCCTTCTACAATTGGGGTGATCTACAAAGCATTGGGTTGGCTAAGGAATTCCAAGAAGAAGCCTCAATCTATATCAAAAACTAAATTGCCTCCAAAGTTATTGTCAAGAAGACCAATAACTTGGTTTGATGGGGATGCTCAAAGAAATGGGCAGTGTAGTGAAGATGGTGGAGTAATCAGGATAAATAGACAAACTAGCTACATGTGGTTGCTAAACTGTGGCCTGGGCACTAACAATAGAGAATAACTCTTAGGAGTTTGGGCTATGTTTTCCCTGGTTATTCAAATGCAGATTTATGATCTCCAGGTGATCGGTGACTCAAAGGTTGTTATCGATTGGCTAAACAAGATCAATGACATTCAGGCCATGGGATTGATTTTTTGGAAATAGAGGATTATGTCCCTCATTCCGACTTTTTCGACACTAGACTTCATACATTCCTTCAGAGAGTTCAATCGGGAAGCATATGATCTCTCTAAACAAGATCTAGATCTGCAGGAAGGGATTCTAAAATATTCTCGGATGGAGGACAAACAAGAAGGTCCATCTCTCTTTCTATCCCTTTACTGATTTTTTTGGTTCTAGATCTAGATTTGCTCCTTGTTGATCATTGATCCTTGAGTGGACGTATTTCAGTCGTCAAGTTGTTTGAAGTGTTGTGTAAATTCCCAAAGTCATAGGGATGTCATAATCTGCAGAAATTCAATTTAATGGACAATTAGATATAGTGATGATTATTTTTCATACTTATGTACAATGAACTGTTATATGTTTAATATATAAATGAAATTTCTTTGTGGAAAAAAAAAGAACTCAACCAATCTCTATTTCTTAATCCATTAAATTAAATTAAACTTTGAATTAATATTTATGTCATGGTTTTAAATAAACCATCACATGATCCCTTAAAATTTTCTTTGTTAATAAAATAATTATCACAAAATTGTATATTCGAGGCACGGACTAGCCACTCATCCCTTGTTTAGATATCAATCTCCTATAAATCATGTAGATCATAAAACTTCATAAATATAATTTTATGATGGTCAAATTCATTTAAATAAACTTTTATGTTATATGTTTATCTAAATCATAGGTTTTATTGCATCAAAGCGAGTTGACCCTTACTTTTTTTTATTCATGATTCATTTGTCGTATATTTATAACTTAGATTAGATATGTGTACAAAATTTGGGAAGATGAAGAAACAAAGAAGAGAAGACCCTTACCTTATTTTTTTATTCATGATTCATATGTTCTATATTTATAATTTATTTTTTATTTATGATTCATATGTTCTATATTTATAACTTAAATTAGATATGTGTACAAAATTTGGAAAGATGAAGAAACAAAGAAGAGAAGGCATAGTTGGTTTTTTAGTAGTTTTTTCATCTTTAAAACTAAAATCTAAAGTCATAATTTCCTTCCTTAGGTTTCGTTGGTTCTCACAAACTCTTTGTTAAAAGATGGATTATTTTAGTTAATGATAATGCATAATAATGTACTTACAATGGTTTATATGGTTTGATATTAAAAAAAAATATTACCATTGAATACCTAAAATAATAACAATTTATTATATATGCCTTGAATTTTCATTTTTTTCAAATCAAATCTATTTTATTTCTAATTCTAAAAAGTATTTTCATTTTTTAGAATCAAATCTATTTTATTTCTAATTCTAAAAAGTATTGAGCAAGGTTTAAAGAAATCAAGATGTGAATCAAATCTATTTTATTTATAATTCTAAAAAGTATTGAGCAAGGTTTAAAGAAATCAAGATGTGAATCTTTTGATGCTTAAAAGATTTCAACTTACTCATGGATCTATACAGGTGTGTGTGTGTTAAATTAGAATTTATATTTTATACGAATGGTAAACTTGGAAAGAAAATTGACCCACCTTTACATACTTAAGTAAAGAATAGGGTTTTTTGGTACATTGTCAACACCCTACAATAATTTGCACAAAGATTAGAAGATAGGTGCAAGCTAATGATGGTCTCTCATGGCAAGTTAGTGGTAATGCAAACATGGAAAAATACCAATTTGTTAACTTAGAAGGATTATTCGAGGTACTTTCACAATGAATTTGAATATGGTGTAAAAATATGAGATGTCGAATATTGAACTAGCTTTCTAAATATATATATATATATATATAATTTTTGTATGACTATGTGAAATTTGAGTTTTTCTTATAGTGGTATGTTATTTTCATGCAAAATATAATGCATATAGTGCACATTTGAGTACATAAACAATGGAATTTTCTTAAGAATTTGTATAATTGTAGAGAACACATTATTCTTGCATAGGGCTATTTTTTTCAAAATTTATAATGTTAATTTTATATATTTTAAAAATTATGAAAGTCTCCCGGATGGGGTGATTATGGACATGACAGGTGGTCATCCAGTTGGGAGGACACAAGGCCTAGTCTCCCACCACCTCGAGCCAGCTCAAACACACTCAACCTCGGCCATTAAATCATGAATTTAACGCCTCGACCATTGCTCCTCGGTATTCATTCGATTCTGGTTTGGTTTATTGTGATGGTGCCTCTGTCCGTGGGAACGTTAATGGTAATGGGATGGACGCAGTCACAATCCTATCACCCTCCCTGGCTTGGTGGTTTTAGGCCTACGTTCTGGAGTGCCCTGGCTCATTCGAGCCCTTGGCCTCCTCCGGAAGTTGGTCCAGTCCTTTGTCTCTGGCTCGAGCTTTTGTGGTGCACTCGGCCCTCTCTGCCCAACACCTATCCTCCGGTTGGTCACCGCTTCTGTGTCTGGCTGGCCTCGCGTCCTTCGAGCAACAACTTTCATAGCTTTCATGCACTCCTCATCTAATTTCAGGTGGCTTTCTTGATGCCTCGACTTAGAGGTAAGTCGAAAAGGGGCATGGCCTGGTATGTTGCAAAAGGAAGGGGCATGAGAGGAGGAGACCAACAGGCTCGTCTGAGTTCACCTCAAGACCCTGAGTATGCCTCCACCCTAGAGCCTCTCATCGATCCCACTCCTTCCTTCACACATGTTTTACCTCCTCGGGCCACCACTCCTGATTTTCTTTCGCTGTCTCCTTATGCTTGTCGAGTCGAAGGGTTCGACAGTCATGGTAACTCCCTCGGCTTCGCTCTAAGGCTTAGCTCGTCACCCCCCGCCAGCCTCCACGGCCCCCTCCTCCACCCCCACTTCCCGTTACCTCCACCTCCCCCATTCCCTCAACTCCTCTCTCTTCTTCATCCTCCCCCATTCCTTTTTCCGACTTCCCCACCTCCTCCTCTAACTCACCTCCACTTCCTCCACCCTCTTCTGCTTGCTCCTGCTGCGATGGAAGGATCGTTCTCGAGGAGTCTTTGGCTACCATCAAGCGAGGAATCGAGGACATCAAGGGCGCCATCAAAGAGATGCAACACAAGGAAGAAGAGCAGTTGTGCCAAGAGGAGCTTCTGATGACTCTTCTTCAACATCTCAACCAGGTTATCTCAGATAGAGGCAAGCTAGGCAAAGATACCAGACAAGATCGAAAGAACAAGCAGAGGCTCGACCCCAGCACTGGCTAGCTCCTTCTGGCTCAGGTTTCCTGTGTTTTTTATGTTTGCAACTAGTATAATTCTCAAGCTCTTTGCCCTGCACGACTTCTCAGATCTAGGAATTTTCAGTCTTAGCATAGTCTAGAATTTTGGTTTTGGTTGTATAGTCTAGCCAACATAACTTTCGCTCTATGTGGCACATTAGATCTAGCTCCTTTCGTTCTATGTTTCTTACAACTCTGCAAGTTTTGCATGAACATTATGAATTTTACGGCCATGTGGCAGCATTGGTTTCCCACTAGGGCAATGCTGTCACAACCTCCTATGATAACATGAGAGCTATAATTTTTCTGCTTAGGTTCTAATACAAATCCTAACTTATAATTTTTATTTTATTTTTTTATGAAAGTCATTATATCCTTGAAATTAAAAACCTTGCATTAATGCACTGATACAAAACTCTTAACATTATCAAATAAATTTATTTAATTTTTAGATTGTAAATCTTAATCTATACTAGTGAAATATATAACTTATTTTACAAATAATTAAGACAATAAAAATATATAACATAAATAGTATATGTAAGATAAAAAAATGAAAAAAATATCTAAAATTTTAATAATTATTTATCATTTATAAAAACATAGTTTAAATTATTTTAAGTATTCCTATTTAATTTGACAAAAGGCATTTCAACGTTCAAGAATTATTCTAATTACAACTTTACATAGTAATAGTAAGATCATTTTGGGGGAATTTGATGTGGAGATGTCTTATAATTTACATAAAATTTTGACAAGAGTAGTCCCAATTACTATATTACATAATAGGATTAGTATTAAATTTGATAAGAGTCATCCCAATTATTACTTTTAAGGTAATGTTTTTTTGCGAATTTGATTGGGAGATGTCTTACAACTCGTATTTAGTTCGCAAAGAATAATCTCAACAACTACTTTTCTTTACATAATAGAATCTACATTTAATTTGACAAGAAATTGTTTCTTTATGTTTTTCATAATTTGTATTTTTAAATTTGGTGTGAGATGCTTTAAAACTTGCATTTACTTATTTATTTTTAAATAATTAATCTAAATATCTTGCATTTTTTTATTTATTTTTAAATAATTAATCTAAATATCAAGACTTATTGATATAAATTATATTTTTTCTTTTATCAAATTTTTATGATCAATGTATATATAAATTATATATACCATTTAACCCTAGAACACATTTTAATAATTAATCTAAATATAAAAACTTATTAATATAAATTGTCTTTTTCTTTTTATTCAATTTTTATGATAAATGTACATATATAAGTTATATGTATGATTTAATTCTCGATCATATTTTTTCTTCATGAGAAGAACAAATAAGCGTTGTATGGTAGCTTAGTCCCTTCCAAGTAGATTAAGATATAATTATTGATGATGATGATTACGGTGATGGAGAAGAAATGACACATTATTTATAGATTTGTTTTAAGCAGTATTGGACAAGATCTCTTACCATGTTTTTACTTTAGTATAGTTGTATAATATGTTTTTACTTTAGTATAGTTATATAGTTTTTGGATTAACCTAAATTTAATATAGTTTTGAGATTAACCTAAATTTTCTTGAACAAGGCAAATATTAATCACATTTTAAAAAATAAAAATAAAAATTAAACATTTCAAATTTTACAATATATATTTTAATTTATATAATCATTATTATATTATATAATATATTACCAAATTTAATATAAAAAATATTAAACATTACACATTTTATAATATATATTTTAATTTATATAATATTTATTACATTACATAATAATATATATTTTAATTTATATAAAATTTATTACATTACATAATATTGTATTACCAAAATTAATGTGTATACAACACAAAACATCACTTCCACTTTTGACAAAGCTAAAGTTGGAGATTATTATTTGTCCTATTATATTCCAGCTTTTTATATTTCTTTATTTTAATTTTGGAATGGATAAAATTAATAAAACCCTAGTACAACGAGTTTACTACTTCCTATGAAGTACTTTTTTATGAAGCATATGTAGCTGAGGCATAGTTATTTGGTTCCGTGAACGAGGCATAAAAGGGGATAATTGTGTTCATTGAACACTTCTATATTGCTAAAATGGTGAATGGGGTCATTTCAATTGATAAAAATAAGCATACGTGTTTTTATCTACGATTGATAAAAATACCTGAATGGGGACTACCTAATATGCTTTTCAATCAGTTTTGAATACGGAAATTTATATTGGGAAATTGGAAACGTATTTTATTGTAGTGGTGTGATAAATAGATTTTGTTTTTAATAACTATGATATAGACAAGGAATACTTATCCAACCAATTAGAATCTCTTATATAGATATATGAATTTTAATACTATTTATTCAGTGTTAAATAAAAGAATAGTTTAAAAGTAAATGGTACTTATAATTTTTTTTATTGATTATGTAATTAATTTCAAATATTGAAATACGTGAAGGTAACAATAAGACTTCAAATGTCCCCGAGGTGTAGGACAGTCGGTGACGGAGTGTGTTGTTAAGCCACTCCGTGATGTTAAAGTGGACAAAAAATCCAACCATGTTAAGGGTTGGTGTGGCTCAGGCCGGGTGCGATCCCCGGGTGATTTTGACGGCTTAGATGCCCCTGAGTCGTGGTTTCTCAAGCCACAGGTTAATCGCGAGCCAACAGGTCCCGCACAAATTAACAAACAAAAAAAAAACAATAAGACTTCAAATATGTTAGCCAATCAAAAATGAAAAAAACAAATATTTTTATTTTATCAAAAAATATATATTTATTTTTATAAGTTAAACATTACAGTTCACATACAAATTTAAAATAAAAGTCAAATTAATGTCAAATCAATAACAATCTCATTGCTATAATCTCATGCCTTTGATAGGGACTAATAAGTATATGCCATGGTTTATAAAAGTACATGATATTGTTACATAGGTTCATATGGCAATCCCTATGATGTATAAACTCACGATTTTCTCTCCCTTTTTAAGAATGTATGTTTGAAAGCTTACCATTATGTTTACTGATTATCTTACCTTTCTTATTACATTTTCCTCATTAATAATGGAGACTTACTTTATTAATATTTAAGATTATAATTGTTGGTGAAAGTGTAATTATAATGAATATGCATTACTTGTAATCATATTATCAAGAATAATGTGATTTGTTAATTGTACTGTAGAGTTTATCTTTTTATGTAATTTGTTGGAATCTATTATTTAGAAGGTTGTTGTAGATTTTATTAATTGTGAGAGATCTTCTTCAATTTAGTCTCCTAGTTTGATGTGTAGTTGAGATATTCTCTCAACCTCTCCTTCTATATTAAGAATAAGTTAGATATGATAACATATTTGATATGTGTTTTTCATGCATTACAACATAATTAACACTGACATAGATCCATATTAACCCCCGATCAAATCTCTAGAGGTGTAAACCTCTTGATAAAACCAAGGTTAAGATGAATCTATGCTAGTAGTAATAGTAAATGGTAATATTAAATACTAAATACTAAAGTAATAGAAGTAATAGTAATAGTAAATGTAAATAATTATAGTAATAGTAAATGCTAAAGTAATAGTAAATTTACTAAAATCATAGTAATATACTAAAGTAATAATAAATATGATATATATAACGTGTGTAATTTTTGAAATCTAATATCACATGACAATTTCTCCTCCATAATGGACTTGTAGAGTTGGTTCCAATTAACTTTAAATGAGATATCTTGTAAATTATGCTTAATTAATTTTTATTTTATTTTATTAAACTAATCTAAACATTAAAATTATTTATTCTTCTATGTTAGACATGTGGTTTTGCATGGAAAATGGTGCGTGCTAAGGAAACAATTACAATTAGGAAGGACAATATTTTGAAGGTCTAAGTTAGTGACAAACTAATACCTCACTAGACCTGATAAATTAATAAAACTTTATAGAATTCAATGTTATGTTCTAGTTTGAGATTTTTTTATATATTGTTGTTTGAAAAAAAAAAAAAACTTAATCTCAATATCATTAATAATAATAATAATAATAATATGAAATTATTTTGAAAGATAATAAATAAGGAGTTCAGGTTTTTATTTTATTTTTTTTTTACTTTTTTTTTTAATAAGAAAAAAAATACTTATATTAGTGAATATAACAAAGTCTTTTACAAAATGTGACTTCTGGAACATAAATTCCAGTTCCTTTTTTTACAACATCAAAAATGCTAAAAATACATTACAGTTTCTTCGACATACTGTAAACTATAGGTACAATCACAATAGTATGTTTCTTCTATTTTTACTTGTCAAGTTCAAAAAACAAAAAATATCAGTTTCTTCATCCTTACTACAATGTTATATTAACTGATGGGTAATCTTTCGTAATTCTCTATTTGAACTTTTGTACCCATTGCATAGTATATTCCATCATCATCAAGTAACAATGCTTGTTTTGAGAGCTGGTCATCTTCCTTGTTATATTTTCTATATATGTGTTGAGCTTTTAGTTGTTGAAACTTCCCGCTCAACACTCGAATTTTAGTCATCCAAGGATGGAGAGAAACCACCTTTGCATTGTTTTCATGGGAAAACCAGTCAATAATAATCACCTGCCATTTGTAACATTTTTACCTTTTTATAACATGCAAAAAATTAGATACAACACATGGCTAGGAGTTCACCCCTAGTGTTTGTTACACTTCCACAATTCATCTTAAGGCCGAAGGTACCCAATTCTAGACATTTTAAAATAGCTCCAATGCCACATTTAGAACCCTTGTCTTGTGAGGCTCCGTCAAAGAAACCCACTACTAGATCCCAATCAAGTATAGGAGGCCTATCAATCCTACTAAGTTGAGCAGGTTGTGATTTTTTGTTTTCTCCCAAGTCATGTAGAATACCGTTTCAAACCCCGATCCGTGAAGGAGGATGTTCTTCAAATATAACCAGGTTCCCATGCTTCCAAATCTCCCAGCAGATATAACAAGGTATTTCTATCCAGTATTCCATCTTCCTTATCCATTTTTTATAACACTCAAATATTTGTCCTCCTTCCCAAGTACTATTTGGTTTTATGTCCTTTAAGATTGAAAACAAAATGTCTTTGGTGAATCTGCACTCAACAAAAAGGTGATTCAATGTTTCCTCATTATCCCCACAAAGAACGCATCTGCTAGGTCCAATTATACCTCTTTTGGCCAAATTTTCCCAAGTGAGAATTTTCTCTTCAAGCATTAACCAAACGAAAAGTTTAACTTTGAGAGGTAACTGCCACTTCTAGAGTTTAGTGTATCAGAACAATGGACTTTCCTCCAACTCCTCCATCAATTGTACTTCATAAGCTTGTTTGGAATTTACCTATCCTCTAGTATCCCACGACCACATTAATGTATCATTTTCAGTATTTAATTCAAATCCAGATCCAACTAAACCCTCAACATAATTATTCCATTCCTCTTTGTGTCCTCCTTCTAGTCCTAATGTCTCTGCCTTCTTCCATCTTATGTGAATTGTATCCTCCAAATCTATTGTCCCTACTTGTGCAAGAAATTCTATACCTTGTGCCTTCAGTATATATAAGAGATTCCTTGAACGTTTATAATATGTATGGGACCCAAACATTGGATCTACTCCAATTCTAATGTTGATGCAGGAGCATCGCTCCATGTCAGCCAACCAGCCAGCCAGCCACGCCAGCGAATTCAAATCGCACGCTAAAAGAGAGGCGCAGTCCTCATTCAAATTTGAATTGAATGTAATTTAATGTTTAGGCTGGTGAGCCATGAAAGCCGTGCCTTTGAGCAGGCATTAGGTATTTCATCCATTAATGTTTAGATGGCTGAGATCTAATTCTGGATAGCAGACTAGACAGCCCCTTAAATGTAATTTATTAGGGTAGCTGAAGTTTGGGAGGAAGCACTCGATTGAGCCACCTCATGTAAAAGATATTTTGATATCTCATTTTGGGTCAGTTGAGCTAGTGAGGATCTGCATGTAGAACAGAGAAGAGAAGAGCCAGAGAGATCTCGGGAACACCATTGTAAAATACAGGCGCTTGCCATTTAATATAAGAGAAGCAGTTTTTCCTGCATTATTCTGTCTTATACGCATGTCTGTATGTGTTCTTTATATATGCTGTGAATGTATGTTACGTGGATGCATTCTGCAGGAGTTTATGTGATTTCAGGAGAAGGTCTTTGAGGTTTCATGCCAGGAGGGCGTGACAGAGCACTGCGGTCTCTGAACATTGGTGCACAGAGGATGCACTTCTGAACTTTGAGGAGTCAGAAAAAGATGTGCTGAGGCACAGGACTGAAGTCAACAACTCAAGATGAAGACCGTTGAGGTTGTTGAACACCTTAGAAGGCAGGGCTATGTATCTGAGACATAGTTGCAGACAGAGTCACTGAGGATTCGGTAGGAGCTCTGCCAGGTGGGCATTGAGCACGAGCACGAGGTGCTGAAAGAAAGAACTCGACTATGAGTTCGGAGAAGACCAGAATCACTGAGGATTCGGTAGGAGCTCTACCAGGTGGGCATTGAGCAGGTGCAAAGGGAGCATAGAAGGAACCCAGAACTGTTGAATGTTTTGAGGGAAGATACTCCGCCAGGAGGGCATTGAGACGGTGTGCAAGTAGGCACAAAGGAAGAGGACTCTTTCGAGTTCTGTAGTTGAAGGAAGAATCAATTGGAGGATCTTCACTGGGTTGCTGAACACCCATAAGGACTCAGCGAGAGGGTCGCTTGAGCAGAAGGATAGCCAGGAGGGCATCCATTTCATTCTCCATCTGAGGGAGAAGAAGGAAAAAATCCCTTAGGGGTCTGAGTGTTTGTGAAAGCTCAGAAAAGGTAGCACTGTGGGTGCGTGAGAAGACTCTGCAGGAGCGCAGATGTCAAGATCCTTTAAGGGTTCGAGAGGGAAAATCTCATAAGGAATAGCATCATGGAGAACGCACAACAAGGTTCAAAGCCGTAGAGCCCACAGAGGAAGGAAGCAAAGGTCGAGGCCTTTGAAACCTTGGAAATTCTTCCAAGGCCGGAAGAAAGCGTGTGCATGCTCAGGAGGGAGTAGCACCAGCCGTCAGATCGGCAGGAGAAGAGATCTGGACTGTCGAATAGTTCACGTCCAGCAGAGGAGCGCGCAAAGAGAAAGGATCTGAGCCGCCAGATCGGGAGTAGATACCCGACAGCCGTCGGATTTGGGGAAGCTGCACGAGGTTTAGTTATCGGGACATCCAGGGTCTCGAAATAACGAGTTGATCTGGACCATTCTTTGGGGGAGAGGACACGTATCACGAGATCACCCACATCGGGGACTCGGGCATCGCGAGTTGGAAGAGGAAGAAGGAGTCGTTCAAAGCCGCGAGGTGCGAGAACGCGAGGCGGCAAAAAAAATGAAAGAGATCTGGATCGTCTGTTGAGAAGGACGCATGGCAGAGATCGTGAGATCTCACAACTCGGAACCTCGTGAGTGGAGGAGCGGAGAATTGGCACCAAAGGTTGCGAAGTCGCGAGCGGCGAGATCGCGAGCATCGGCATCTCGGTGTCTCGTGCATCGGAGGTTGGATAAGGAAGGAATTCAATCTACGAGTGGCGAGAAGGCGAAATCCTGTGTTGTGGGCCTAGTTGACGTCACATTGGAACATCGTCGATTGGGATATCGAGAGTCATAGGGTCGAGGAAAATGTAGAAATGGAAATCGCGATATCGTGAAACGCGATTTCCCGACAGGCAGAGAATTGTGTGGGGGCCACAGGAGTCGACGAGGAAGACAGGTGGCAGGTCAAAGGGCCAGGAACCGTCGGAGGACCGACGCATCGGGAATCGGCGTATCATGGATTCCAAGGGCGTATGCACATTGACAACAAGAACCCCGAAACTCTGATGGAAGCTATATGGCTGTGGTCGTATGGTAAGTGGTCACATGGACCGAAAGCATAGCCAGAGGGGCTAGCATGTGGAAGGAGCGCATCGGAAAATCGACGTTCGGAGGTTCGAGAGGTAAGAAACTCTCGACCACGGGGATCGCGAAACCCCGAAGCCTGATAGAGAGTCGGAGGTAACTATGTCCAGGTATTGAAGGCTATGAGACGAGAAGTTGAGAAAGGACCTGTGGTTCTGGGTCAGATTTCATCTGTGATTCCCGAGGGAATCCAAGGAGCCATTTAAGGCTCAGTGGAATTTAGAATTAGAACGATCCTGTGTAAGCAGGAGGTCGTCGAAGAGACCCTGCGGAGTGTTAGAGAAGACCTCTTTGCATCAGATGTCCCTCCCATTTCTAGTCTTCTAGACCAGCTAATCAATTATGATAGTTATTGATGATGTAAGTGATCTCCAACAATTTGATATACTAGTCCAATTTTTCTAGCCTTCCCTGAACCAATCAATAACAATTTTCTTCTTTAGGTATTTTTTTATGTATCACTTCATTCCATAGACCGGGAACCATTAGGAACTTCCAAAAAATTTTGATAGCAAGGAATTTTCCAAATGTGAAGATATTTTTAATACCCCACCCTCCTAACTTTTTTGGTTTTGCAATCTTTTTCTAGCTTACCAAATGCATCCCTTCTTTTACTTTTTTTCCAGTCCATAGTAAACTAAACATTCTTCTTATAATTTTGTTTATTATACTTTTCATTATCTTAGCCAGATAAAGCTAGTACACAAGTATTATTTCTAGTACAACTTTTAAAAACCCCCTAAATTTATCCACCTATGACTCCAGTTCGAGATTATTTTTTCAAACTTTCTCTCAAGACAGTTCCAATCTTCCCTTGTATAACAATTTGGTTTAATGAAGAATCCAAGGTACTTAAATCCAACATCTATTTGTTTTACTTCAAAGGGCATAATCTCCTTCAAAATTGTAAGTTCCTCAGCTAGCCATCCTACTTCTAGGAATAAATCCTTCTGTGGATTGAAGGACATCCCTGTCGCCTTGTAGAATAGATCAAGTAATGTTAGAAAAACAGGACCGCAAAGCAATAAAATAAAAACAAATGCGGAAACAAAACACAAAAGATACACAATACAAGAGAGACACAGATTTACATGGTTCACCCAGTGTGGGCTACATCCACCAGAGAAATTGCCAGGTCCTTCCTTTATTATTATCCAACAAATGAAGGGATACAACCTACAGCAAAACCCACTGTAACTTCCTCTTCTTTCTCTCACAGTCTCCTCTCTCAGAATACAATATTTTCCCTCAAACATAGCCGCAATACATTTCGCTCATAAAAGAGGGTTTTCTTCTAGGGAAAAAACCCTAACATAATTTCTACCGTTATATCTGCGATCTTATAATGAACGGTCCAGATTTACAATGAAATTACAATATACTTTTACAAGGCAATTTTTCCTTCGGGGGCTTCACCCCCGAACCCCTGTTGGGGCCCTGCTTACCCCTAGACCCCTCAGAGGGGGTAGCCCCCCTCTACACTCCCCCACGTGGAAAAGTGCACATACTTCTGGGGTGTAAGTACTTCATGGGGTATAAACATGGCTGCAAGTAAAATACGTCTAAATCAAGAAGATAATCAGGCTCCACAACCAACAATCTCCCACTTGGAGACTGATCTCAACAACTCCACCGCTATTGTATATGATGGAATCTGAACCTTCTTGGACTTGGAAAATTTCTCATCTTCATCTTCATTCTTGAAGACCAACTAAAACTGAGCAAGAACTCAATTTCTCTTTGGTTACTCCCTTTGTTAACATGTCTGCAGGATTATGGCTAGTGTGTATATTTTCCAACTTCAAATGTCCATCTTCCAAGGTGGATCGTATGAAGTGGTATCTCAACTGTATATGCTTATTCTTCGAATGAAAGGCTGAGTTCTTTGCAAGATGAATTGCACTCTCACTATCACAGTACAACCTGCTATTCTCTTGCTTCTTTCCCAATTCCTCCATAAACCTTTGTAACCAAATCATCTCTTTACTAGCCTCTGTAGCAGCAACATACTCTACCTCTTTTGTTGAAAGTTCAACAACCTTTTGCAGTTTTGAAATCCAACTTACTGTTGTTCTACCTATAGTAAAAACATACCCTGTGGTGCTCCTCCTACTGTCTTTATCACCTGCCATATCTGAATCAACATATCCCTGTAGAAAAGTGTCTAAACCTCCAAAACATAATGCGTGAGTAGTAGTACCTCTCAAATACCTGAGAATCCACTTTACTGCCTCCCAATGTTCTTTACCT